>VZQC01006589.1:260139-347639 GCA_009823505.1 Rhizomys pruinosus
TAACCGTTGAGCCATCTCTCTGGCCCCATGGCCCATGGTATTGAGATTACCGAATCACAGGATTTTTGTGTCCTACAATTTTTACTTCTATAATGCATGAATTTTTGTTTATTTTACTTTCCTATTCGAAAGGAAGAAATTGAAAGAAAGAAAGAAAAAGAAAGAAAGAAAGAAAGAAAGAGAAAGAAAGAAAGAAAGAAAGAAAGAAAGAAAGAAAGAAAGAAAGAAAGAAAGAAAGAAAGAAAGAAAGCTTTGCACAAACCAAAAGCTCAAGCCAGTAAGCAGCATTCCTCCATGGTCTGTGCTTCAGTTCCTGCCTGATCTCCCTCAAAGATGGTCTGTCACTTGGAAGTAGATGATATAATAAACCCGAAGTTCATCCCTATTATTATCACAGTAATAGAAAGCATACTAGGACAAAGGACTCACCCTAAATAAAAAGTACACAATTACTCACCATGTTATATTATATTAATTGGATGCTTGTAAAAAGACACATCTTGACTTCCTGCTCTCTGCATCAGGCAAAATAGTATAGCATCTATTTCCACATACCAACAACATCACTACTGGCACTTGCAAAGTGTACAAGAGTACTTTTAGGTATGGAAGACATGGTGCCATCATGTCCCTTATGCTCCCTGGGCTCCCACTGAAATGAAGTCTGTGGATCATGCTGAGGAATGATTGAGAGGAAATGCAGGAAGGGAACCTGGCAAACCAGAAGAAAAAAGGGGAACCCGAGTGACCAGTATTTGATCAGCCCACCCCATGCATTCTCTGGGCAGGAATTACAAGGCTATCTCACGGTCTCTATGTTTATTTCTCCTCAGTCTGCTGTTCCATTTTCATCACTTAAGCAAGTCATATCCATCTCTATCAGTGTCAGCAATCCTGGTCAGTCAAACACATTCAGGTTCGACTCCACAAAGCTGGCCAAGCTCATCTCCACATGTCACTATAAACAAGGACCCCCAAAACAATGATACTTTGTTAAGTCTTAGAAAGTGTGGGTGAATAGTTATCTAGGCGAGGCCTGGTTAAAATGGGAATAGGACATTTTAAAGACACTAATGAAGAAGATGGAGTGGAAAGCTAGCTTGGCATGCCAGAACGCAGGTGCATCCCAGCACCAGAATAAAGTTGGCATTTATACTTTGAAATTATACCTTGAAAAATGTGAATGTGTGCATGCATGTATATGTGAATGTGTGTATGTATGTTTATGTGTGCATGTGTGTTATGTATATGTGTATGTGTGTATGTGGATATGTATATATCATATTTATATATATGTGGTGGTTTGAGACTGTTTATATGGCTAATGAGACTGTTCACTAGTTAAGAGCACTGGCTGTTCTCACAGAGCACTTGGGTTCAGTTCTTAGTACCCACACGGCAGCTGACAATTGTAGCTCCAATTCTGGTTTCCATGAGCATTGCATACATGTGTATTTATGTATGTATGTATGTATGTATGTATGTATGTATGTAGGCAAAACACTCATATGCATAAGTTAAATTAAAAAAAAAGTTTAAAAAGGCAATGTCCCATGGAGATCACAGATTTGACTACTTAGCCCCTAGTTTGGTGGCATTGTTTTGGGGAATGTCAAGGAAACTTTAGGAGGTGTAGCCTCACTGGAGGAAGCATGCCATTAAAGGCAGGCATTGAAATTTCATAACCTCACCGCACTTCCAGTTCAGTCTGTCTGCTTTGTGTTTATGGTTCAAGATGAAAGCGCTCAGTTACTTGATCATGTTGCAGTGCCTGCTGTTGGTGGTCAGGTCTCCACGCCCCCCCCCGCCACTTCATGGATACTGGAACTATAAGCCCCATAGAAACTCTTCTTTCTATAAGTTGCCTTGATCATGGTGTTTGATCACAGCAACAAGAAAAGGAACTAATATAATGTGGCATATATATGATTCATCTTTATATTTGTTTGACTGCTACCAGTGTAGGATTTGATGTCCACCCACAGAAACTACTAGGAAAGAATCTACACTGTTACATGTTAGACTGGAGACAATACCTAGAGGTAAAAACAAGTTATTTGTTTTAAGACATGTCTCTTTCATTATATTTATTTAACTCTAGGGCAAAAGGATGAGTTGCTGACAGAGGAACCAAGACAAAAATAAAAATTTAACCTGGAATTGTATTTCCTACATGATAGATGACAGAAGACCCAGTAAATCACATGTCGAGAATTAAGCCATTGACTTGACTTTGTTTCCCCTTTGAGGTACTTCTGTGGGACTCTGGTGGGGAGAGTTGGTTCTAAGAAGAGTTAAGGAACCTGCTGCACAAAAGACTGGTTACTCTAAAGAACAACGTGGTCAACCTTGGGGAGAAAATCACAAGCAAGTTGTGAGGAAAGGGACAAGAGAATGGGCTCCCATCTCTTCACAGAGGAGTGTATCTTGGGCCAATATCATGAGAGGAAAAATCACTCCTAAGGTTAAGGGTAGGCTCAGGGGCAGAACCTCTCACCTGTTTTAGTCCACTTCTTCCTGGTGATTTTATGGCCAAAAAGAACTAGTTTTAATGTAAGAGAAAATATTGTTCTGCAAAATACTTACAGAAACTAATACTGGAGATGAATGCTTTATTTTCTAACATTTTGATGGCAGTGTCAATACAAGACTGTGCTGTCAAAATGTGATTGACATATTTATGTAGTATCTCTTCCTGCTGGCAATTCTGCAGAGTTAAACTTGCCTTTCAAATTGCAAAATAATAGAACTTGCTTCATTAGATTATACTTTCTGGGCAAACTTAATCCCTATACATTCATAATCATTGCACACAGAGAATTTGAAAACTTTTAAGTAGATGCTAATTAAGAAATTTGAAAAAATATATTCATCTTTTGGATTGGGATGAGACACGGAGTCTCATTTCCATGAATTTTATTTACATAATCTCTCAAAATTTCAATATAACGAGTTAAGTTTAAGTTTCCAAGGTAGGAAGCTTTACTCCCTTAGGATGATGTGGTCAGGAGGACGTGAAACTCAGAGGACTCTTACAACTCCTGGACAGGAAGGTGTCCCCTCTCTTTGTCCTCTTCTCAACTGATAAAAGACTTTTCCCAGCAAGGCTACATTTAGCCTTTTGCCTTGCAATGCAGACTTGGGAGAGGCACTGAAGGAGGAAATGATCTCTCTGCCTTCAGGAAAATGGGGAACTTAAATGAACCACTGGGGAATTACTCACTCTTTGGGGATATGATAGTTCCCAGGTATAAGAAAAGAGAAGGGAGAGGGAAATTTAAAAAAATGGCAAAAAATGAGTAATTTAGATGATCAAGCAGAAAAATGAGATTTGGCCCTTACATTGGGAAACTCAATGTAGAGTTGGATAGCTCTGACTGAGAGCAGGACCCAGAATTTTCCATGACGATTATGCACTAGTTTATCTTTATTCTTTCTGTTCCATGCATTTCCTCCAATGCCCTTTAAAATGCATTCATTCATTTATTCATTTGTGTGTCTGTTTGCCTAAATGATATTATGGACACCATCTCATGAGGAGTCTGAAGAGGCCAGAAGAGGACATTGGATCCTCCAGAACTGGAGCTACAGATGGTTGGGAGCCACATGAGGGTTCTAGGAATTGAACCCAGATCCTAGGCAAGGACAGTAAGCAGTCTTAACCACTCCATCATGTCTCAGGCCTTCGAGTGTATCTTTAAATGAGAATGTGACATTGTCTTTTCTTTTGTGTCGAGAAAATACTAAAATATCTATACCCTAAATATACATTGTAATATATGTAATTATTTTTCTACACTCTGTATATGTCATGGAGATAAGAGTCCCTCTAAAGGTAGTCATCACTACAGTCAAGATGCAGGCTATCCTCACCATGGTCATACATAGTGTCTTCCAGGTGGGCTGGACTAGGAAGACCCTGTCATAACAACAAAAGATGCAGACTATCATTTTATTATGCTTTACAATGCATTTCTGGCCATGAAAGTATTCTATCTTCTCAGCAGCTTAGAAAATAGGCAAAGTTAGATGTATCCACTTTGTGCTTTGAATTATTGCTTTATTTTGCTAAAACATGTTATATATTAAAAGGAGAAAACTTCCCCAAGTGTAACAACACAGCACATTTGAAAAGTCTTTGTTTCTAACTATCAGGTGTCAGTTATCATTTATTTCTCAAAAAATAATTAGTTCAGCGCCCAATCTAATGAGAGCAAATGGGATAAAATTGAGACTTATCAAATATAAAACATATTTTTTCTTGATAAAACTGAAATAAATGTCTTTATGTTGGAATAAAAAAATTTGTAAGGCGCTATGGTTTAAGTGTCAGGGAGATAGCTCAATAGGTAAATATGCTTCTTTTTTTTAAAAAAAACTTTTTTATTGAAGTTTTGTGCAATTCATACAACATTTCTCAGTCCAATTTAGATTCATTTCCCTTTCCATGCCCCCCACCCGACCCAAGTTCATGTATTTTGCCATACATGTCTTGCATCTTTTTCTCAGTCTTTTTAAATTTTTTTTCTATGCAGATGTTTATTGTTTTGGGCTGAAGTTTACTGTTTCAGTCAGTTCCTCAACCCAGTCCTGCTGTTGTTGTTCCTTCCAATTTGTATTGCTCCAAAATATGATACCAAAATTATGATGTTTGAAAGGAAACTATGTCAAAACATGTTTAGGAATTCACATTTTCCCCCTTTAATTTTATATTACACTAAAGTATGCATACACCCCCCCCATATACCACAATTACAAAGTCTGAAAATAAGTGGTAGGTTAATTCTAGATCCTGTTAAGGTATTCACATTATAATGGCACAGTTGCTTTCAAGTAAAAAAAAATAGTGTGGAGAATGCTTAAAAGAGTTAAAATGAGTCTACCAACTGACCCAGTCATACCACTCCTGGGTATATATCCACAAGACACATCCTACAGTAAATGTGCTTCTTGTGCAAGCCTGATGAGCTGAGTTTGTACCCTCAGTAGCCACATAAAAGCCAGATGAAGAAGAATTCACACAGTGAGATGGAAGGCAGAGACAACAGAGTCTCCCTGATGTTTGCAGGACAGGAAGCCTGGAGTACACAGCAAAGTTGTGTACAGCAAGGGAGACCATGCCTAAAAGAAAGGTGAAATGAGAGAACCAACTCAGAAAGTTGTCCCCTGACCTCCATGTACACTCCATAGTAGGTGCACCCTCATTCACACACATTTCATACACGCATATCTGCACATACATATAGAACCTTTACACAGAGCATGCACGTTAAATGTGTAGCTGCCTCTGTCAAAACTCACTACATAACAACCTATGTTTCCTATGGGCTGGATCCTTTGAACAGTCTATCCCTTTGATGATTTACAGCTGATCACAGAGTGTTAGAGATCAAGGGTGTGCAACATGCTCTGAAGGTATAGGATTAAACAGAAACCTGCCTGTTCTGGAGACTGAAGAACAAAAAAACAACCTTTTGTGTTTGGTGGTTGTTAAAAATAAGTTCTACTATGTGTAGCTATGTTTTTGCTATGTCTTTATTCTACATGATTTATAAGATTTTACATAAAGGTGTAAGTGTGACTTGGAGGGGAATAAAAATCTCATCTGACTCAAAAAGAAGTCACATATCAAGGAGATATGCAAAGGAAGCCTCACAGTACAAAACACATGGCTTCATTCTTTCCTGCTCTCAGGATGGATGCACAACAAAACCAATGACATCTACTTTGGAGAAGAGAACAGCAGACTGGGATTTGTCATTTTCTCTCAGAGGAACAATGCCAACCACCATTGTCACTAGATGTGACAGGCCCGGCCTCAAAGAGTGAGTTCTGTGTTCACGACCCGCATGCTTCACTTTGCATCCTGCACACAAAATTTAAGAAAAAGAGAATATTAAAATGAACTTGTTAAATATTATATTCTCTGATTTTGCAGTTTATATTCAGTAAGATATGGACTATAAGAAAGTATGTGTGACACTGAACAATAGCTCATCCTGTTTTGAGTTTTTGAAGATTTATTTTCTTTTTAAATATGATATGTGTCTTTGTGTTTGTGTGTCTTTGTCTGTCTGTGTAGAGGTATGTGCATGCAAATGCAGCTTTCCATAGAGACCAAAGATTAGTGCCAGATCCCCTGGACCTGGAGTTACCAGTAGTTTCAAGCTACCTAACACTGGTACCTGCAACCCAACTCTGGTGTCCTGCAAGAGCAGCAAGTGCTCTTAATCCCTGAGTCATTCTTCTATCTCCCTTTGAAGTGATTTTTATAGAAAGTGTTATGACCCAGGCGTGGTGGTGCACGCCTTTAATCCTAGCACTTGGGAGGCAGAGGCAGGCCGATCTCCGTGAGTTCGAGGCCAGCTTGTTCTACAGAGTGAGTTCCTGGACAGCAGGGAGATCCTGTCTCAAAAAGACCAAAAAAGAAAGAAAGAAAGAAAGAAAGAAAGAAAGAAAGAGAGAGAGAGAGAGAAATACAGAGTGAGTTCCTGGACAGCTGGGGCTACAGGGAGACCCTGTCTCAAAAAGACCAAAAAAAAAAAAAAAAAATAATAATAACCATTGGTTAAAAAAAAAAAAACACGAGTTATTTCTAGAATTTTCTATTTAATAATTTTGGACCAAGGTTGGTTAGGGCAACTGCAGCTGAGTAAAGACTACTATCTACTTTCTATCAATGACAAAACATTGGCTTAAATGGTAGGGAGGCTGGCAGGGCAAGTCTGAAATGACAGGGCAGGCAGGCAGGAGCCGAAGCTGTAGTCCCCAGGCCCAATTATTTCATTCCCTGGGAAACCTCAGGTTTGCTCTTCAGTGCTTTCAACTGAGAAGAAAAAGGATGAGCTCAGAACTTTCCATTCTCCAGCCCATAAGTGACCTGAAACCATGTCTGCCCTGAAAACCATCTGGAAGTTGATAAGTTACAATGCATTGTGTCTTCTGGATATGAAAGGTGTGGGATTCTGGTGGCAGGAATACAAATTTGGGTCAAGCTGGGTATGAGCTTACTAAGCAGAGATTTGGGATTCAGTGCTTTGGCTCATGGGCCTAGGAAGGGCTCTAATGGGTGGGTGGATGGGTTGGTTGGTTAATAAGAACATGGGCCCAAAGTTGGGCCTATGGAACAAATTCTGGAGCTACTTTAGTATACTGTAAAGAAAAGGACCCTGAGATTATAGTATTAGATGGGACTTTCGAACACCACTGTCATTAGATGAAAATGTTCTGCATGTGATCAAGCCCTGTCCCTGAGATATGCTCCCGTCAAATGATTGATAGAAGAAGAGAAGACAGGCCTAGTTTAAAAACCATTCTGCATGATAGGTAAGTAGGTACTATGTGGAAGGGAACAGCTGCAGCCTTACAGCTCCTTTCTGGGACATCCCGAAGGACAGTGATGAATGGGACTCTCCCTGTGGGCAGAACTTTGGGTAGTGATTTACATGCTTGGAAAGATAGAGGTGCAAGCATGTATACCAATTACATGGTATGTAGCAATTACACAGTGGCATGTACTGATTACATTGTATGTACTTGTTGTGGGTCATGGCCAGTGGTTTAGCTGGTTGGGCAGGAACTTTGAATTTTTATTTATTTATTTATTTATTTATTTATTTATTTATTTATTTATTTNAGAAAGAAAGAAAGAAAGAAAGAAAGAAAGAAAGAGAGAGAGAGAGAGAAAGAAAGAAAGAAAGAAAGAAAGAAAGAAAGAAAGAAAGAAAGAAAGAGAAAAAAAGAAAGAATTATGACTGCCCAGTATAGTTTGTCAAACTGTGAATATGTACAAACCCTTAGCAGATGTATGTGTTTGCAAGGAGGGAATTAAGTCACTTTTTATGTAGAAGGACTAAAGAGAGATGCCTTCACATTGAGACATGTGAGCAGTTAGTCCCAAATATGTTCATTAAAGTACAGAAGTGTGATCATGACAGAGCTAAGGAGAGCTCAAAGGAAAACAATTCTTTGGTAGCTAGATTAGCTGGAGGGGGGGGGGGCTGAGCTCTCTTGAGTACATATTCATGGGGAGGTGCCACAGGTAGGTTACCTGTTGTGATGGCTAGCATTAACTGTCAACTGGTAGAATCTAGAACACCTGGGAGATGGGCCTCAAGCCCTGCCTGTGGGGTTATCTTGATGTGTTAAGGAGGGGCAAAGACCTGCCTACTGTGGGTAGTCCTGGTTCCTGGCTGGGATTCTGGACTTCCCCAAGTGGAAAAAAGGAGCTAGGCAACAGCCTGCTACACATTCATAGCTCAGTGCTTCCCGATTGTGGATGCAGTGTGAGCAGAAGCTTCGGGCTCCTGCAGCCTTGATGCAGCATGATGGACTCCATCCTTGGACTCTGAGAGGAAATTGGCCCCGTCTCCCTTAATTTGCTTTTGTTAAAACATTTTATCACAGCAACAGGAAAAGACACTAAGATACCTGTTTAAGGTCAAAAGTGCTTATCATGGCTATGCCCTTCCTTTATCTCCAGTAAGAAAGATCTGGCTGAGAGATGGATGCCATAAACTCAACACTAGGACTGCTTAGAAAGGAATGTAGGTAAATCCAACATCGTAAGTCTTTCTGCGTCACCCAGGTGCAGAGTGGTGGAGAGTGGAGATGAAGTGTAGGTGACAGCAACTGGGATAGGAAGTATGCCACAAGACACACAGGAAAGGGTGACAGAGCCCTTAACACAGTGCTGATACAGGGGGGTCCCAGATAAGTCCTAAAGTAATGCACACGAGCTCAGATTTTCCTACCCATTATGTCTCTTCGAAGTCAAGTCCCAGGGTTCATGCCTGTTGTTCATGCAAATGATTTCTTTCCAAATCTTCACTTTTCTATATATGAATGTTTGAGCCTGCTTTTACTCTTCCTAGAAGACGGGGGACTTTGATGGGACAAAAAAAATGATGGACTTTGAACAGATAATAAGTAGCAACCTAAGCTTTATATTAAATATGTAACAGAAAAGATAGAGACAATGAGAGAGTTACTCATATAGAAATAACAAAACTGCCTGCCTAAAAATACTCACTAGGAATTATCTTACCAGTGAAAGATAGAAAGGATATGTATCCATACAGACAACTCACACCTACAAACACAACAAAAAAATAATTAAAACGGCAAGAAAATAAAAATAAGACAGCATGGGGGCTGGAGAGATGGCCTAGTGGTTAAGAGCGCCGACTGCTCTTGAAGAGGACCCGGGTATAATTCCCAGCACCCACATGGCAGCATTGCATGACACGGGTGCACAAACCTACATGCAGACAGTACATTCATACACATAAAATCAATCAATCAATCAATCAATAAATAAATAATAAATAAATAAAATAAAAAAGACAGCATGGTACATTAATGAAGAATAATTCCATCTATCAAGAAACATCAGCAGTAAGACAATCAAGTTTTAGGGGTTAGACAGGTGGCTCAGTTGTTAGAATGTGTGCTGAGCTTGCAGATGATCTGCGTTGGGTTTCCAGTGCCCACATCAATCAGCTCACCACCACCTATAGCTACAGCTTCAGAAGATATGATACCCTCTTCTGATTGCCAAGGTCATTGTACCCACACACATATGCATAATAAACATAGTAAAAATTAATCTTTATAAAAAAACAAGTTTTAGTCCTACAGAGGCCACAAAGACCTTTATTTTAGAATGTGTGTATAATGAACATTAGACTTCAGCAATTTGAATTTTGATTATGTCATTAAGCATTTTGATAACATGCTACTCATATAAGTTGTTTTCCATGACAAGATAAATAGAAAGGTCTATTTATGTGTGGAAAAAATATAGACCCAGATTTGTAAGGAAAACCCTTTAATCTTACCTAACATAAAACTAATGAATATTAATGGACTAAATTCCCCAATCAAAAGACATAGACTGGGAGACTGGATTAAGAAACAGAATCCATCGATATGCTGTCTACAAGAAACACATCTTACTTTCAAAGACAGGCACCACCTTAAAGTGAAGAGATGGAAAAAAAATATTCCAAGCAAATGGTACCAAAAAGAAAGCAGGTGTTGCTATTTTAATATCGGATAAAATAGACTTCAAAGTAAAAGAAATCAGAAGAGACAAAGAAGGCCATTACATTTTCATCAAAGGAACAATCCACCAAGAAGATTTCACAATTATGAATATATATGCCCCAAATTCTGGTGCACCAAACTTTATAAAGACAATTCTCCAGGACCACAAGTCACAGACTAACCCCAGCACACTCATAGTGGGAGATTTCAATACCCCACTGAGTCCTTTGGATAGGTCAACAGGACAAAAAATAAACAGAGAGACATCTGAACTGAACGATATGATACACCAAATGGACCTCATAGACCTCTACCGAACATTCCATCCTAATACCAGAGAATACACTTTCTACTCAGCACCCCACGGAACATTCTCCAAAATCGACCACATCCTGGGACACAGAAGAAACCTCTACAAATACAAAAAGATTGAAATAATTTCATGCATCCTGTCAGACCACAGTGCAATGAAGCTCAACATCAACACCAGGACAAGCCCTCCTGCCTACAAGAACACATGGAGACTAAACAACACACTCTTGAATAATGAATGGGTCAAGGAAGAGATAAAGAAAGAAATAAAAACATTCCTGGAACTGAATGACAATGACAATACAACACAACAAAACTTATGGGATACCTTAAAAGCAGTCCTAAGAGGGAAATTTATAGCCCTGGGTGCCTACATTAGAAAAACAGAAAGAGCACAAGTGAATGATCTAACACTACAGCTAAAAGCACTTGAGAGGCAACAACAGATGAACCCTAAACGCAACAGACAGGAAGAAATAACAAAAATCAGAGCAGAAATCAATGAAATAGAAACAAAGAAAACAATACAAAAAATCAATGAAGCCAAAAGTTGGTTCTTTGAAAGAATAAACAAGATAGACAGACCTCTAGCCCAGTTAACAAAAAGAAAGAAGGAACAACTCCAAATCAATACAATCTGTGATGAAAAGGGAAATATCACAACGGACAAGGAAAAGATCAAGAAAATTATATGGGAATATTACAAGAACCTATATTCTACCAAGTTTGAAAATCTAGAAGAAATGGATGAATATCTGAAATCTTGGGAATCACCAAAGCTTGGCCAAGAGGAGACCAGCAGCTTAAACAGACCCATAACATATGAAGAAATAGAGGATGTAGTAAGAAGCCTCCCAACTAAAAAAAGCCCAGGCCCAGACGGTTTCACAGCAGAATTCTATAAAACATTTCAAAAAGACCTACAACCATTATTTCTGAAACTGTTTAGAAGTATACAATCAGAGGGAATTCTCCCAAATTCCTTCTATGAAGCCAACATCACTCTATTACCAAAACCAGGCAAAGATCCAACTAAAAAGGAGAATTATAGACCCATCTCCCTCATGAACACAGATGCCAAAATTCTAAACAGAATACTGGCAAATCGCATACAGACCCACATCAAGAAGATCATCCATCATGACCAAGTTGGATTCATACCAGAGATGCAGGGATGGTTCAACATACGAAAATCAATAAACATCATCAAACACATAAACGGAATCAAAGACAAAAACCACACCATCATCTCAATTGATGCTGAAAAAGCCTTTGACAAAATCCAGCATCCCTTCATGCTTAAAGTCCTAGAAGGAATTGGATTGGAGGGATCATTCCTCAATGTAATCAAAGCCATATACAGGAAACCCACAGCCAATATCATCCTAAATGGGGAAATGACGGAAACATTCCCTTTAAAGGTAGGAACTCGGCAAGGCTGCCCCCTATCACCACTCCTCTTCAATATAGTGCTTGAAACACTTGCTAGAGCAATAAGGCAAGAAAAGGATATTAAAGGAGTACTAATTGGAAAAGAGGAAGTCAAACTATCCCTATTTGCTGATGATATGATTGTTTACTTAAGAGATGCAAAAAACTCCACCAGAAAACTCCTAGAAACGATTAACAGCTTCAGCAAAGTGGCAGGATACAAAATTAACCTTAGAAAATCAATGGCCTTTCTTTACACCAAGAACAAGCAACTGGAGAAAGAATTCAAAGAGACCTTCCCACTCACAATAGCCTCAAAAACAATAAGATACCTAGGAACAAACCTAACCAAAGACACCAAAGACCTCTACAACAAAAATTTTAAACCCTTAAAGAAAGAAATTGAAGAAGACCTCAGAAGATGGAAAAACCTCCCATGCTCATGGATTGGGAAAATTAACATTGTAAAAATGTCCATTTTACCAAAACTCTTGTATAGATTTAATGCAATCCCAATCAAAATCCCCAAGAGTTTCTTCACAGGCTTGGAAACAAAAGTTCTTAAATTCATTTGGAGAAACAAAAGACCCCGAATAGCCAAATCAATCCTGAGTGAAAAGAGCTACACAGGAGGGATCTCTATACCAGATTTTAAACTATACTACAGGGCTATAGTCATAAAAACAGCCTGGTACTGGCACAAAAACAGACCTGTTGACCAATGGAACAAAACCGAAGATCCAAATCTGAGCACATACAATTTCAGCCATCTCATATTTGACAAGGGGGCCAAGAAACCACAATGGAGAAAAGACAGCATCTTCAGCAAGTGGTGTTGGCAAAACTGGATCACCACTTGTAGAAGAATGAAATTAAACCCCTACCTCTCACCCTGTACAAAAGTCAACTCCAGATGGATTAAAGACCTCAACGTGAAACCCCAAACTCTGAAGGTGATAGAAGAAAAAGTTGGCAGCAGACTACAAGACATAGGCGTAGGAAAAGACTTCCTAAATCAGACAGCAGCTGCACAAGAATTAAGGTCGACAATTGACAAATGGGACCTCATCAAACTCAAAAGCTTCTGTACATCAAAAGAAACAATCAAGGAAGTGAAGAGAAATCCCACAGAGTGGGAGGAAACCTTCACTGCAGATACATCTGACAAAGCATTGATTTCCAGAATATATAAACTACTCAAAAAACAAAGAAAAAAGAAAACAAATGACCCGCTCAATAGATGGAGCAAAGAACTGAACAGAGACTTCACAAGCGAGGAATTAGAGATGTCTGAGAAACACCTCAAGAACTGTTCAACATCACTAATCATTAAGGAAATGCAAATGAAAACCACTTTAAGATATCATCTTACTCCAATAAGACTGGCTAGGATCAAGAAAACAAATGATACCAAGTGCTGGAGAGGTTGTGGGGAAAGGGGAACACTCATCCACTGCTGGTGGGAATGTAAACTCGTACAGCCACTATGGAAAGCAGTGTGGAGAACCCTTGGAAGACTTGGAATGAACTTGCCACCCGACCCAGCCATACCACTCCTGGGCATGTACCCTCAAGACTTACGCCACCACAGAGATACATGCACGGCCATGTTTATTGCAGCTCTCTTCACAATAGCAAGGAGCTGGAACCAACCTAAATGCCCCTCAACTGACGAGTGGATAGAGAAAATGTGGTACATCTACACAATGGAGTTCTATGCAGCAGTAAAGAAAGACGACATCACGAGCTTTGCAGGAAAATGGCTGGAGCTAGAGGACATCATGCTGAGTGAAGTAACACAGTCCCAGAAAAACAAACGATGCATGGTATCACTCATCTGTGGATGCTAGTGCCAATTACCCAGTTGTAAGTATTTCTTGTGTAGGGCCCCCTGAGCTTTTGTACAAAGCAGTTGGGCATAATGCATTTTGGAAACAACAACAACAACAGAAAATACTGCATCAAAGAACTGACTGAAACAGTGAACTTCTGCTCAAAACAGTCAACTTCCCCATGGAAAATATTGAGAAAGACTAAGAGATGGAAAGCATGTTTGGCAGAATGCACGAGCTCTGGTGGGGTGGGGGAATGAGCGGGAACATGGGTCTAGATTTGTTAAAAATAAATAAATAAATTTATGTGGAAAAAAAATCTAATGAATGAAACAATACTTGTGTAAAAACCTGTCCATTCTGTAACTCTGTGAATGCAATTCCATCCACAATTTTAGGTAAACACAGAGGAAATGATGTTTCCATTAGCCAAAGTTTCCTTAAGATTAATCTCTCTCTCTCTCTCTCTCTCTCTCTCTCTCTCTCTCTCTCTCTCTCTCTTTCTCTCCCCCTCCCTCTCTGTTTTCCATCCTCATCATCCATCTTGTTTGAGACAGGGTCTCTTTTTTATCACACGTGCATAGCAGGTACCTTGCCCTCTGACCTATCTTCCCAGCTCCAGTTTTTCATTCTCTAAAGGGTATAAGCATACGATGAAACTTATTACCACATACTTACATGTTATACGTTTAATATATATTTCGCTCTGTAGAAATATATTCTTTTGAAAAAAATCACAGACTTTAATGCATTAAAGTACTTTCTAGCATGGCATAGGACTTTCTTTAGAATATAAAAATAGCAGGGAAGGGGCTGGAAAGAGGGCTCAGTGCTTAAGAGCACTGGCTATTCTTGCAGAAGACCCAGGTTCAAATCCCAATACCCACTTGAGGGTTAACAACTGTCTGTAACTCCAATTCCAGGATATCTGACACCCTCTTCTGTCCTCTGCCCATGTGGCATGACATGGGTGCACACACATGCATGCATACAATGCATGCATACACATAACATAAAAATAAACCACTTGGGAGGCAGAGGCAGGTGGATCTCTGTGAGTTCAAGGCCATTCTGACCTACATAGTGAGTTCCAGGTCAGCTGGAGCTACAGGGAAACCCTGTCTCAGAAAGACCCTCTACCCCCCAAAATAGCAAGGTAGGGACAGCAAGGCACCTCAGTGGGTAAAGGTCCTCCACAGACACCCACATTGTACAATGAGAGAACTGATTTTTTTTTCACATTATATTGTTGGTATTTTTATTTATTTATTTTTTCCAAAACCAATTTTAGGAGAGAACTGAATTTTACAAATTGTTCTGTGACCTCCATACCTGTGTTGTGGCAAGCCCATGCCTACAAGCACATACACACAAACACAACAAACACACACACAAATGAGTGTGAAAATATAAAATGAGAAAAAATTGCACAGAAAAGCAGCAAAAGTAAGACTTTAAAAAAATATGGTCCTCCTAACAGCAGAGGTTACATTTGCATTTTAAATTTCTGTTGATGGTTGGTAGATCTACCAGCACAGAAACATAATATAAAGTTTCTGTCCAGCATGTCACAAGTGTATCTCTTGCATGCAACTGAGTCCATTCTATTCTGGAATCTTCTAAACTTAAAATGAACCATACTTGTAAGACATTCATGTGAGTGCATAATTGGCTTTTCACAGGAACCTACTTGCGTCTCTCTGGCTGCTATACAACGCACATCTTTCCTAGAACAAACTTATTTTTCCAGAGGTCTGAAAACCTCTGAAGGAACAAAGAAGTACACCCTGATCGACATCAAACCCATCAAGCGAGAAGCTCTGCCAAAGGTCGTGTATAAATTGCTTAGTCATTCCCTTCCAGTTTGGCGATGCCTACATCTGAGCTGTTGAGAAACCATATCATGAAAAGTTAATTTGGCTCTTAAAGACAACATGTTTTTACAAACTGATAAGAAAGAAAAGTTGAGTTGGGCTCAGACAGACTGTCTCTGTCCCCAGGTTCTGAGAGAAAATATTTTTTCTGTCACCTTATCAACAGCAACATTCCTCAGCAAACCAGATGTAATAAGATGTTTCTCCCTTGAAGGGGGTAGAATGTGTCTGTGTGTGCCTGTTCCTGAGTCTGAGTCTCCTTGATGAATATCTAGTCTGGTTAGTAGCTAACATGAGATTTTTTTTCTTTTTTTTTTTTTTTTCCTTTTTTGAGACAGGGACTCCCTCTAGCCCCAGTTGTCCTGGAACTCACTCTGTAGACCAGACTGGCCTTGAATTCACAGAGATCTGCCTGCCTCTGACTCCCACTGAGTGCTAGGATTAAACACATGGGCCACCATGTCTGGCTTAAAGGCAGTTCTTAGCCGCCATCTGGCTGCTGGGAATCGAACCCTGGTCCTCTGCAAGAGCAGTCGGCACTCTTAACCACTGAGCCATCTCTCCAGCCCCTAACATGAGATTTCTTAAGAACACCACCCTCGGGACATACCTCTTTAAACCTCACCCTTTGCTAAACTCAGTCCTTTCCTCTGCTTTCATCTGAGTTCTCTCTCCTCTCTACTCCGATTACTCCCCTCTGCTCTTGTTCAGTTTGGCAGCTCTTTTTGAGGACGCAATCTCTGTGAGTTCCTGCCATGTGGAATAAACTCACTCTGTTCTCAGCATCCTCCCTGTGTTCTTCTATCCCCCTCGGAAAAACGTGATAACCTTTGTTTTCTAAACTACTACTGACTTGCATGTATAGTTGCTTTGAAAATTGAGTCTTTGAAAATGATCCTGAGCTAGCCAGCTCACACTTGGGGAACACTGCCGTGAACAGAAAGAATTTAAGGAGCTACGAGAAACCGGACAAATTGTCTTGACATCTGCTGAAGGGTTATAAAAAAAAAAAAAGCATGGTAGTAAAAGATGAAAGAGAAGCTGCGTTCCTCACCCATCACCCACCCCACACACACTGAGAATAATTTTGGCTGACCCATATCTACTTTCCTCTTACAGAAGAGCAATAAAGTTGAACTGGATAGTCTTATCCAATAGTAGCTATTTAGCCACTTAAAATTTCACACGTTCATAGGAAAGGTGATTCTTGGAATATTACAAACCTTAAGCAAATAGTGACACCTTTTTATCCTTAAAATGTACGTTCAAATGCGATTCATGTTAGATCATGGCCTGGCTCTTTTTTTTTTTTTTTTTTTTTTTTTTTTGTATTTTTTGAGACAGGGTCTCCCTTTAGTCCCAGCTGGCCTTGCTCTATAGACCCGGCTGGCCTTGAATTCACAGAGATCCACCTGCCTCTGCCTGCCTCCCCAGTGCTGGGATTAAAGGCATGTGCCACCACACCCAGCAGCCTGGCTCCTTTAACAGACTGATCATTAATGAGGCTGGATCTCACAGACTACAGAAATCAGACCATATTCTGGCTTGTCTGTATCTCTCTCTCTCTCTCTGTCTTTCTGTGTCTCTTTCTCTGTGTCTTTCTGTTTGTCTCATCTATCTCCATCTCTCTCTCTTCACAGCTACTTTATGGTTCTGCCTTTTCCATGCTCTTTTGTCTTACAGTCTGAACAGCCTGTATACAACTTCCTGCCACCCCCTGAAAGAAGAGAGAAATCAGATATTCCCCTTTGTTGAGGGCGTTCTTCGAAGACCCTCCTGTGTGGTTCCCTCACCCTCCTCATGTCCTCTATAGTCAATTATTTCTTTTACATTGAGGTATCTCTCTTGCTGAAGTCCACTCAAGGCTTTCTTTTTTATATGTCTGAGTATTTTCCCTTGTGTGTGTGCCTAGAGCCTGAAAAGGCCAGAAGAGGGTGTCAGATCCCCTGGAACTGCAGTTAGAGATGGTTGTGAGCTGCCCTGTAGGTGCTGGGACATGAATCAAGGTTCTCTGCAAGAGCAGCCAGTGCTCTTAAGGGTTGGCCCACCTTTTCATCTTCACATCCAGGTTTGAAAAGGAACCCTCACCTTCCCTTTGAGGCCTATCATGCTGTCTCTGACATAATGTACTATAGCTTTTTAATAGAACTAATCATGGCTCCCGTGGTCCGAATGTCCTCTCTTAATAAAGCTCACCTCTGAAGGATCATTTGGTGCTATCCCCTTTCCTGAACCCACCTGCCAAGTCTCTTTTCTAAGAGTTTAGACATAAGATTGTTGGGAGGGAGGAACTAGATATGTTAATAAGATACCGATAGGAACTTGTGATAACAGCCCCCAGCGTCCTTCTACCTTTTTCGGCTGTTGGGTCAATGGTCTACCTCCAAATCTCCAAAGGAAATGCAGCTGCCAGAGGCAGACACTACCAAGTGATCTTAGAGCTCTTGCCACTAAGAATACTCATAGCCTCAGAATCTCAACATGGAGCTCCACACAACCAACAGTGTCATTAGCAGTAAACCAGGGCTGGTATGAAAATCAGCAGCTAATAATGCCTTCCTGCTCTATCCATCTATCCCCAAGATCCCTGCATACACAGAAAACTGTGGAGAGAGCATGGGCCTATTGGTAAGTGACGGAAGGAAGCTGATTTGATTTATCTTCATGCATGATCACATTCTTCTACTAATTTTAATGAAACATCTGATAAACAAATTTATGCAACTCTGAGCTAAGTAGAGGATGTATAATGTGGCCATTAGGCTGAAAGAATGGCATCATCATAAAGAGAAAAGGAAGGGACAACAGAGATGGGTATATGCATGATATGACTTTTCCTTCCTGGGAAACATAGTTATTCTGTCACCATCTTGACAAATACCCTGACCAGGTAGCCTTGACAATTAAATAAGCAGGATACAGTTATAGCTAGGCCTGTATCAATGTAATAGGTCTGTTAATACTCCTTAGTAGAAGGAGATACGATCACAGGAGTCTCCTCAGGAATTCAAGACTCCTTCCTGCTCCTCCCCCAGCTACAAGTGATTTGGGAGATGCTAGTGTATGCAGGAAGAGGAAGATGACTGTGATGCAGCTTCCATGGAGTTTTCATTGAAGTCACAATGGGAGCTACACTTCGGTGATGAAGCTGTGTTGAAGTCGCCCACATGCTTGCTTCTAGGAACGATAAGCTCACTGATTCATCAAGTTAGACTTAGGTTTGTTAGTCTTGTCTGTCATTGGTGCCCAATCTTGGTCGAAGAGACACTTATTCACAGCTCCCAGGGAACATTAATATAATAATGTTTCATCCCCATCATCCCGATAGTTACCATATAAAGTACTATGGGAAGCCTGGAAAGACAGTGCAGTGTGTTATGCCAACATTCTCTGGCTGGGGCTTTGGAATACATTCTACGTATATTTGGATAGGTTTGGCAAAACTTAATTAACAGTATACTTAAGAAACCCGCATTTTTGTAATAAGGAAACTTATACCAAAAGGAAATATTGAACTCTAGTTAATGGTATGCATGTTGAATCTTTACAATATATGATATCTGGTGTCTTGCTGAATAACAAGACAGCCTGATAGATACAGCAACAGGTGTTGAATGAAGCAACAACAGCCAAAGGTTGAACTTAGAATTTGGGTTTGGCATCCACTGTAAACACCTTTGCAGTTTTTTTCTGCATGTTGAGAACAATGCTAATAAAATATTAGGGAAAAAATAACATGTACTTTATCCCAACATGCAAACTGTGTGATTTAACTCTTCTTCAGCCTGATTCTTTCAAATTTGAGACATGAATTATGCAAGTCACCATTTGTGCCATGTGAAGTAAAATAGAATGGCTTGTTAGCTGAATGGCCTTGAGTGTCCTCATAAAGGATATTTGAGGGGCTGGAGAGATGGCCTAGAAGTTAAGAGTGCCGACTGCTCTTCCAGAGGACCCGGATTCGATCCCCAGCACCCACATGGCGGTTGAGAACCGTCTTTGACTCCAGGTCCAGGGGAATCTGATGCCTTCTTCTGACCTCCACAGCATTGCATGACATGGGTACACAGACCTACATTCAGATAGCGCTTTCATATACATACAAAATAAATAAAAAATTTAAAAATAATTAAAAGAAAGATATTTGAAATGTGCCAGAGGAGATCTCCCAAGACCAGCTGAAGCAAGCGCAGGTAGGTAGGTAGGAGCTGGGTGCTTCAGCAAGGCTGAATGTTGTCTGATTTAATCTTGTTAATCCATTAATCCAGTTGTTTTTGGCTTAATTGGCTTTTGTGGCTGTGGGGGCAGAGTTATCCTCCCAGCTGGTATAAAAGGTAAGGTTGTGTGAGTCTTGAGATCTGAGATCTCCCAAGACCAGCTGAAGGGCAGGTACTGGGGCACTGGCTAAAGAGTACACCCTGCCCTCGCCAACTGGGATTATGAAGGCATCTGAAGGAGGCAAGCAAAGCAAGCCTTCAACACAGCGAAGAGGCATTTGGGACTCACATTGGAATACAGGCAAGGAGAAGTCCATATGTCAGGAACACAAAAGAAGAGACAACATGGGAAAGGGGCAGGATAATCCCGCACCAAGCTCTACCAACCATATGGAAGATTCCTACAGTGGATCCCCCTGGGGATGGCCCAGGACACAGATATCAGAAACACAATTGTGAATATACTTAAAGAACTACAAAATTATAAAGAGCAAATCAAAGAACTAAGAAAAGAAAATGAAGAACTCAAGAAGGACCTAGAGAGAGAGAATGACAAACTCTGGAAGGAAGTGGAAACACTGAAAAGATCCCATGCTGAAAAAGATAAGGAAACCAACCAGTGAAGCAAAGAGCTACAGGAAGAGATTGAGAAGCTCCAAAAGGAAGTAGAAATACTAGAGAAATCAGAAGAGGAAATGAAAAAGGAAATCAAACACTCATCCAATCAAGAGGAAAGGAATGGAAAAAGCCTTAGAAGCAGAATGGAGGAAGCAGAACAAAGAATATCAGACCTGGAAGATAAGCACAGAACAACTAAAAACCTCAAGTAAGATTAATGAAAAATTTAAAAATACACAAAAGTGGAACAACCAGGAAACAGTAGGACATTATGAAAAGATCAAACCTCTGCACTCATAGGAATAGAGGAAGGAGAAGAATCCCAAAGGAATGGTATTATCAGATCTTCAACAGAATAATAGATGAAAACTTCCCCAAACTAAAAAAAGACAACCAATACAAATACAAGAAGCACATAGAACTCCAAACAGACAAGTTGAAAAAATACATGTCCGGAAAACCAAACCTTCAGAGAATACTTGAAGCAATTCAAAGGACAGAAAGAAAGGAGCAACCATCCCCCCGGCACCTAGAAAGAGAAATCAATAAAAAGCATATCTGGAGAAGTAGAACCTAAACCAAACCGCAAATGGATAATAGGGCAAAAGGAAGCAACACAAAACTATCAGTCATAATCTTAAATATTAAGGGACTAAATTCCCCCAATCAAAAGACATAGACTGGGAGATTGATTAGGAAACAGAATCCATTGATATGCTGTCTACAAGAAACCATCTTACTTCAAGACAAGCACCACCTTAAGTGAAAGGATGAAAGAAAATATTCAAGCAAATGGTTACACAAAAAGAAAGCAGGTGTTGCTATTTTAATATCAGACAAAATAGACTTCAAAGTAAAAGAAATAAGAAGAGACAAAGAAGGCCATTACATTCTTATCAAAGGAAAAATCACCAAGAGATTATCACAATTATGAATATATATGCCCCAAACTCTGGTGCACCAAACTTTATAAAGACAATTCTCCAGGACCACAATCACACACTAACCCCAGTACACTCATAAAAAGGCACTTCAATACCCTACTGGGTCCTTGGAACAGGTCAACAGGACAAAGAAATAACAGAAGAGACATTGAACTGAACGATATGATACGCCAAATGGACCTAATAGACCTCTACCAAATATTCCACCCTAATACCAGAGAATAACATTTTCTACTCAGCACCCCACGGAGCATTCTCCAAAATTGACCACATACTGGGGACACAGAAGAAACCTCCACAAATACAAAAAGATCGAAATAATTTCATGCATTCTATCAGACCACAGTGCAAAAAGCTCAACATCAACACCAGGATAAGCCCTACTGCCTACAAGAACACATGGAGATAAAAAACAACACACTCTTGAATAATGAATGGATCAAGGAAGAGATAACAGAAATAAAGAAAAGCTTCCTGCGAACTTAATGACCATGGCAATACAACACCAAAGAACCTAGGGATACTTAAAGCAGTACTAAGAGGGAATATTTATACCCGGGTGGCCTACATAGAAAAACAGAAAGAAGCACAAGTGAACGATCTAAATAATGCAGCTAAAAGCACTAGAGAACAAAACAAGATAACCCTAAATTGCACAGACAGGAAGAAAATAAAAAAAATCAGCGCAGGAGACAATGAAATAGAAACAAAGAAAAGCAATACAAAAAATCAATGAATCCGAAAGTGGTTCATTTGAGAGAATAAACCAAGATAGACCCAGACCTCTAGCCCACGTTAACCAAAAAAAAGAAGGACCAACTCCAAAATCAATAAAAAAAAAAAACAAAATCAAAAAAAAGATAGAAACAGACAAGGAAAAGATCAGAAAAATCATACGGGAATACTTCAAAAAACCTATACTCTACACAAGTTTGAAAACCTAGAAGAACTGATGAATATCCAAAAAAAGGAACTCCTGGGATTCACCAAAGCTCACCCAAGAAGAGATCGACAGCTTAAACAACCCATACAATACATGAAAATTGAAGATGTAATAAGAAACCACCCACTAAAAAAGCCCAGGTCCAGAGCATTTGCACGGCAGAATTCTATAAAAACAATTATAGGATCGAAAGGTTATCCTGGACAAACGTCACGCCCATGAAAGGACACAGCCAGAATTGACCAGAGCCAAGGACAAACAGCTCCAGAGAAAGTGGGACTGTTTTGCGTTTCATCCACCTGTGCCCCTTTTCTAAGCCTAGGGCCAATCTGCGTAAGAGGGGGGTGCGGTAGAATGTAAGGGCTGCGATTGGGTGAATGGTGAACACTACTAGCAAGATAGTCTGGACATCATGTTGATAAAACTTATAAGCACGCCCCCCCCCCCCCCGAGGATGGTGGCGGCTGTAGGTGTTTGGGCAACAACAGCCTGCAATTGGGTTTTCATAGAAGGTAGCTTGTACACATAGAATTAATCACTTATTGCTAAAACAATAAAAAAAAAAACAGAGAAAAGATGCAAGAAAGCACAGTATGCAGAAGGCATGATCTGGGAGGGGGTAGGTGGGATGGGGAAGGGAAAGGGAAATTCCTGAACTGAATTGGGAAAATGATGTATGGAATACAGAAGCATCATAATATATAATATGTAATATATATATATATATATATATATATATATATAAAGAACCATTTCAAACAGACTACAACCATTATTTACTGAAATTGTTCAGAAGGATACAAGCAGAGAGGGATTCGTCCCAAATTCCTTCTATTGAGGGCCCAGCATCACTCTAAATACCAAAACCAGGCCAAGTTACTACCAAAAAGAGAACTGTAAACCCATCTCCCTAATGAACCAGAGACTCCAAAAATTCTTAAACATGATACGAGCAAATCGCATACAGGACCCACAGCAAGCAAGCTCATCCATCATGACCGGTTGGATTCATACCCGCAAGAATGCAGGGATGGTTCAAACATATGAAAATCACCAAACATCATCAAACACATAAATGGAATGAAGACAAAAACCACACCAAATCTCAATTGATGCTGAAAAAAGCTTTGACCAAAATCCAGCATGCCTTCATGCTTAAAGCCTAAAGGGAAATGGACTGGAAGGAACCATTCCTCAATGTATCAAAGCCTGTATACAGGAAACCACAGACGATATCATCCTACATGGGGCAATGACAGAAACATTCCTTTAAAGGTAGAACTCAGCAAGAGCTGCCCCCTGTCACCACCTCCTCTTCAATATAGTGCGTAAACATTGTAGTCAATAAGGCGAGTAAAGCGAAAAGATTAAAGGAGTACTAATGTGAAAGAGGAGTCAAGCTAATCCTATATGTGCTGATGAATGATTGTTACACTTAAGATGCTAAACAACTCCAGCAGAAAACTCCTAAAAGATTACAGCTTCAGCAAAGTGGCCGGATACAAAATTAAACAAAAAAATAGTAAAAAAAAAGCCTTGTCTTTATACCAAAAACAAGCAAATGAGAAGGAATTCAAAGAGACCTTCCCATCTACATTAGCCCTCAAAACAATAAAATAACTAGGAACACAACCTAAACAAAGACACCAAAGATCTCTACAACAAAATTTTTAAAACCTTTAAGAAAGAAATTAAAGAAGACATCAGAAGATGGAAAAACGTCCCATGCTCATGGAATGGAAAATTAATATTTAAAAATGCCCATTCTACTCAAAACTCTTGTATAGATTTAACGGCAATCCCCTCAAAATCCCCGAGAGTTTCTCCTCACAGCTTGGGAAAAAAAAAGGTCCATTAAAATTCATTTGTGGAAAACAAAAGACATCGAATAGCCAAAACAACCCTGAGTTGAAACGACCCTACAGAGGGGTGGGAGGGTGGGCGGAATCTCTATACCAGACTTCAAATATAATACAGGCTATGTCATAAAAACAGCCTGGTACTGGCACAAAAACAGACCTGTTGACCAATGGAAAAAACTGAAGATCCCAAAACCTGGGCACATACATTCAGCCATCTCATATTTGACAAGGGGGCCAAGAACACACAATGGAGAAAAGACAGCATCTTCAGCAAGTGGTGTTGGCAAAACAGGATCACCACTTGTAGAAGAATGAATTTAAACCCCTACCTCTCACCCTATACAAAAGTCAACTCCAAATGGATCAAAGACCTCAATGTGAAACCCCAAACTCTGAAGGCGATAGAAGAAAAAGTTGGCAGCAGACTACAAGACATAGGCGTAGGAAAAGACTTCCTAAATCAGACAGTAGCTGCACAAGTACTAAGGTTGACAATTGACTAATGGGACCTCATTCAACTCAAAAGCTTCTGTACATTAAAAGAAACAATCAAGAAAGTGAAGAGAAATCCCACAGAGTAGGAGGAATCTGACAAAGTACTGATTTCCAGAATATATAAACTACTCAAAATCAAAGAAGAAAGAAAACAAATGATCCACTCAATAGATGGAACAAAGAGCTGAACAGAGATTTCACAAGTGAGGAATTAGAGATGGCTGAGAAACACCTTAAGAAGTGTTCAACATCACTAATCATTAAGGAAATGCAAATCAAAACCACTTTAAGATATCATCTTATTCCAATAAGACTGGCCAGGATCAAGAAAACAAATGATACCAAGTGCTGGAGAGGTTGTGGGGAAAGGGGAACACTCATCCACTGCTGGTGGGAATGTAAACTCATACAGCCACTATGGAAAGCAGTGTGGAGAACCCTTGCAAGACTTGGAATGATCTTGCCACCTGACCCAGCCATACCACTCCTAGGCATGTACCCTCAACACTTACCCCACTGCAGGGATACATGCACAGCCATGTTTATTTCAGCTCTCTTCACAATAGCAAGGAGCTGGAACCAACCCAAATGCCCCTCAACTGACGAGTGGATAGAGAAAATGTGGTACATCTACACAATGGAGTTCTATGGAGCAGTAAAGAAAGATGACATCATGAGCTTTTCAGGAAAATGGCTGGAGCTAGAGGACATCATGCTGAGTGAAGTAACACAGTCCCAGAAAAACAAATGAAGAATGGTATCCCTCATCTGTGGATGCTAGTGCCAGTTACCTAGTTGTAAGTATTTCTTGTGCACTGCTCCTTGAGCTTTTGTCCAAAGCGGTTGGGAGTGATGTATATTGGAAACAACAACAACAACAACAACAGAAAGGACTGCATCAAAGAACTGACTGAAACAGTGAACTTCTACTCAAAACAGTCAACTTCCACATGGAGAATATTGAGAAAGACTTAGAAAGAGATGAAAATCATGTTTGGCAGAATGAATGAGCTCTGGTGGGGTGGGGGAATGGGGGGGGGACACGGGTCTAGATTTAATAAAATAAAAAAGAAATGTACCAGAACACTCTAGGTATCCAGACCATCAAGTGTGGCCTATAGTACCCTACCTTAACCACTTCTGTGATTACACTTCACTCAGATGCAAGTTGAACCTCGTTTGCCCCAACATGATCGGAGTATCATTGATCTGATTTGTCCTTTCTATTTTCCTTTTTTTTTTTTTGAGTCAGAACATACAGACATTACTGATGAACTTGGCAAACTGTGGTTGGTAAATAAACTCGCAGGGAATTCCAGAGCATTAATGATGGAGACTGTGAAAAAAGTATTCAAATCTTTTGTAAAGCAAGTATAAAGAATTCAGTGAAAACCTATCATCACTGGCAGGCAGAGGAGAGGCTGAGGGATCCCGCCAGCAGTGGCCATTATCAGAGTCACATGAGGCATGTTACTTCTCAAAACCATACTTCCTTTGCTGGGCAGCTGGAGGGCAGCTGAACTTAGCATGCTAAAGCAAGGGCATTTCAGGGTCAGTGAGACAGCTCAGAAGGTAAAGGAAGTTGCCATCAAGCCTGGCAACTTGAGTTTGATCCCTGGGACCCACATTGTGGAAGGCAAGAACTGAGCCATACAAGTTATCTTCCAACTTCCACATGCACATTATCACACATTTGCATCTACACACACACACACACACACACACTTGCTGTAGTCTAGCTTTTGGAACTAAATTTCCCCAAGAGTGAATGACATAACATGGCCAATGAGTCTCAGTGAACACAGTGCAGGAGGCTCCAAGGTTCCCTGCTCAGCCTGTGACTCCATACTTTTTAATTTCCTTGTTTAAACAGCAAATCAAAGAATGGGAAAATCCATTTGGCTCCTGTGAGCTATAAATTAAATCCTTGATTAAATTTTGGCAATTACATCTCCAGGTCGTTTCCATTTCAACATTTTGAATTCATTTGAATAAGCTTAATCATGATCTTGGCAATGTAGTGTACAGACCAAAAAAAAAAAATAGATCTAATAAATACCATAAAGAGGTTCACTGACAAATGGAAAAATTAAAGGATCTTACAAGGAAATATTTTACTTTGGCTTTCAGTTGTTCACCCATGGGTATATGTGGCTAGGAGTCAAAAATAAACCCATGAGGCTGGAGAGATGGCTCAGCAGTTAAGAGTGCTCGCTTGCTGTTCTTGTAGAGAACCTAGTTCAAGTCCCAGCAGTTATGCTGGGCAACTCACAACAACCAACAACTCTACCTCCAAGGGATCAGATGCCCTCTTCTGGCCTCCTTGGATGCCTGTACTCATACACACACACACACACACACACACACACACACACACATGCACACACATAATTAAAAATGAAATGAACTCTTAAAAACAAGAACCTAGTACATCCTTAATGAATAGAGAAGAACCAATATCAATGGCTTGATAAAGCACACACTTCTTGAGTTCTGTCCCCAGAGATACTGATATAGCAATTCTGAGTGGTGCATATGGAACTGCATTGCTGAGAACATCCTGGGAAATACAGATGCTGTGGTACCTGGAATCTTTTGGAAATGCACTTGTCTAAGTCATTTTGATGGTTGTGAAAAGTTCAAGAATAATGTGAAATTCTCACACATCATCCATCTGGATTTCAGGATATACAGAGCTGACTTTGTCATCTCACTCAACAGCCCATCAGACATGAATGGCTCCCATTGAGGATTGGCATTTAGTAAAAACAAGAAGTTGATGAATTCCCAGACTCCATACCCTGCATCCACTTCCCTCTGAGGTACTGGGAACAATTTTCCCCTTTGGGATTCGAGTACCCTGCTCCCAGGGCTATCTAAAATACCTTAGGAAACTTCCTGTCATATATTGCTTATAATCTATCTCCCTGAGAGAAAATGTCTCCTCAGTGTGATCCTAATATTTCTGATGCATAAGCACAAGAAGTTTGTTCTTGCATCCAGTGTGTGTGTGCGTGTGTGTGTGTGTGTGTGTGTGTGTGTGTTTGTGTGTGTGTGTGTGTTTGTGTGTGCATGTGTGTGTGTGTGTGTGTGTGTGTGCATGTTGTGCACTGGCACTGTGCCTGTGTGAATGTCAGAGGCAAATTTGAAAGAGTGAGTCCATTTCCTCCCTTCACCAGTAGTTCCCAGGAATTGAACTCAGGTCATCAAGTTTGGCAGCAAGCACCTTTACTCAGTACGTTTTACTGCCTGAGTCACCTGGTTTGCTCAGGAACCTTATTTTAATATGGAAATTATGAAATCAATCCCTAGAGTATTTATGAAATTGTTACAACATGGAGAAACAAACAACTCTTCCCAAATATTATAAGCATGTCTCCCTACAAAGAGGCCAAGCCTGCTTTCACTGCCTGTAGATTATTATTGATGCACTAAAGCCAATTTCCGTTAGCCCTATTTTCAGTAGCTAGTTAAATATTAAGGGATTGGAGGACACTGGGGATGGAGTCCTTTCCTCATAACCGGTAACGCATAAAACCAAGAACTGTAATACCATGGTTCTTAATTCTGGTCAGAGGAATGGAACTTGAGTCCTGTCTCTGGCACTGGAAGGAAATGTTGGAAATACAAAGTTCTGATCTGCTGAGAGGGAAATAATTCATAACATTCTAACCCTGGTTCCAGGATCCCTAGACCTTATGAGATGACTGACTAGCAAGAGGCTTTCAGATAAAGAACTTGTGCATGCCATCATCTCCTCCTGTAAGATTCAAGCAGAATGGGGCTGTCAGTCACCTAGACAGGAATGCACTGCTTCCGAAAAGCTGTCTGTTTGAGAGACAACTTACAGCCTTCATAAAATGAAAACAGGCATAATAACCTGGGGTCATTGTCCACTTTGTCCCCATAAGAGCACTCTGTTCTGACACGGTCCCTTAGATCACTGCTCACTTTCATTCTTTGAGGGTAGCTCACCTTCTTCTGTAAAAATACTCTTATCTTCTACTGTACATACTGTGGGTCTCATCTGAATTCTTTCCACCATGAACTAGGACCTGAGTGGAGGGCAGTGTGACACTTGGTGACACCTGTGTCACTGAGGAACAGGTTCTGGGCTGGTTCTTAATCTCATCTGTATCATAAGTAATAGACTATCACAGTTCCTTCTCATTTTTTATCTCCAAGCAAGACTTAGACCCTTTGGGGAAAGTCCTGCTTCCTAGGCCCTTAATGATGGCTCTGAGCCTTTGAGCTCTATGTTGACAACTCAAGTGGTCATCCATGTGAAGGCTTAAATAAATCTGGGGTTCCTCGCACTTTTATTTTTTATTTATTTTTATTTTTTGTCTTTTTGGATACAGGGTCTCCCTATAGCCCCAGCTGGCCTGGAACTCACTCTATAGATCAGGCTGGCCTTGAGCTCACAGAGATCTGCTTGCCTCTGCCTCCCAAGTGCTTAGAATTAAAGATGTGTGCCACCATGCCCGGCTTAAAGATGGTTCTTAGTCTCCATGTGGGTGATGGGCATCAAACCTGGGTCCTCTCCAAGAGCAGAGATCTTAATAGCTGAGCCATCTCTCCAGTCCCCCCTCCCCCTTTCAAACACCTTTTGCCTTTATTCTTCTTTCATCTGCAACCCAGTGAATATTTTATCAGTCAGTTTCAGTGACATGTGTTGGGAAGAGTTGAAGAATGAGGACAGAGCACTTAACACAGGCTAACCAGAGCTGGCCACTCATAATGTGACCCTCATAATGTAATCTTACTTCCTTTAACCCTGTGGTTCCTCTAAAATGAAAAGGTGATTATCACCAGTATCTCTGTTTACAGTTCAGTAAAATTTATTCCCAGCTTGGGGCAGGCCACTTCTTTAGTGATTACGAAACCTTTGTAAAGAAATAGAGGCACAGAGAGATGGGTGATCTGAAGAACTGAAGCCAGATATAGGACAGACAGAAGCAGAGCTTGAACTCGGTTTGTATGGCTTGGGGTGTTTCTATTAAATTACATTAACCCCAAGAGAGTAAAAGTGCTTATTAGATTATTTTTCATTATTTCTCATTTTTGAGAAAAATCTCTCCCAGAGAGCCTACAGAGAAAAAGGAGAGGGAATGTTCTGAAAAAAACCAATAAAGGAGAACCAAACAGTTGGGGACCTGAGGCAATAGCAGTGGGCAAAGACAATGGCTCCAGTTGTAGATTTGTCAAGTGCAGAGAGGAAGGGGCAGAGAGAAGATACCCCCACCTCAAACAAGGCAGGGGTGTGGTGTCAGCTTCAGGAATTCACACAACCATTCAAAACTTTATTTAAACATTTCTAAAAATATATATGAGGTCCACAAACATGCATGGGAAAACTGTCAGCCATCCTTTCCCAAAAAATTTGATGGAAAATAAAGCATGAATTTCAAGTATAGACAGATAATTCCTGAGCTGTCCATGCTAAAGGGGAAATTAATCAGGATGCATCTTGACAAGAAACTAAACAGCAGAGCCACACAGACTATAGTTCAAAACCATAAGATGCAACGAATTTGGAAAAAAAGAAGAGTGGATTGTGATGATTTCCATATCTACCCATGTTATCATTTACACTAAATTGAGCAAAAGCACATTCTACAAACAAACATTAGAATGCAGAACCTTAATGGTTTCTCTTAACCACTAATTGAGGAACTCCAGAAAATTGTGACATAGGTGAGAATCGAAGAATTGCAGAGCACAGACTGCCAAGGTCTCTTAGGTAGTAAAAGACCTTAGGACCAAGCCTAATAAGCCAAATTCAACCCCTAGAATCTCCAATGCTGAGAAAGAAAACCAGCTGCCACATGTTGTCCTCCAGTATCCACGTTCGTGCTGTAGTATTCACACCCCTCACCCACCTACACAAACACACACCTATAAACATATATACCCACATATGTGTGTGTTTATATACACACATTTATATATGTATATGGGTGTATGTGTATAAAAATACGTAACTATTATATAAAATGATTGACAGTTATTACCAGCTTCATTTACATATAAAATTAAATAATTAGTTGGGTTATGATGAGTACATACTAGGATTTAAAATTTGGATGTAAAGCAAATAAAAACAAGTAATCTTATTCATGTAATGGAGTATTAAGAAAATAGGAAAAGCGGGGCTAGAGAGATGGCCTAGCAGTTAAGAGCGCTGACTGCTCTTGCAGAGGACCCGGGTTCGATCCCCAGCACCCACATGGTGGATGAGAACTGTCTTCAACTCCAGTTCCAGGAGAATCCAACACCGTCTTCTGACCTCTGCGGCATTGCACAACATGGGTGCACAAACCTGCATGCAGACAGAACATTCATACACATATGAAAATAAATAAATTAATTAATTTTAAAAAAGGCGTGCACCACCAAACCGGCTGTTTAAAAAAAATAGTAAAAGTAAATTAAATAACTTTTGACTAATTTCATCTGTAAAACTTCCACTTCCAGTTTCATTTAAAGAGAGTAGATGTAGGATTTCAACACATGCATTTTGTTGGCTACAATTTCTTAGAGGTCATAATTCAGCCTTTAGTGAGGTTCCTTTCAACCATGTACACCAGTGTAAGTATATTAAATATTACTGTGCATGACAGTGTTTGACCATCAGCAGAGACTGGCCAACAACTCTAAGGAACAATGTTTATTCTTTGTTAAGACAGTTTAGAAATGGATGGCAGTTTAGAAATGGATGCTCAAACAGAACTCCGAAGTGGTAAGTCATAGGTGAAAAACTTGGAATGACTTGAGAATTTGACTCTTGGTATAGAACACTAATGTAAGACTACTGCAAAAAGACATGGAAGCCTGAGTCCAAGAAAGATCACTTCTTGGTCTGTTAGACGATGCTGATGAGTTGCATTTCAGAAAGAGACCAGCCCTGCTTTGATACAGGTGACTTAGGTGGCACCTTCTTGTGGCAGCCAGTGCAAAAGGACACAGCAGAGGGAGCTTTTGCTTTTGCCTGCTGGACTTCTCTCTCACTGAGAGTATCTATCTTGCATATGGCATTTCTGTGCCCATATAAGCACCATTGTCTCCATGTTCCAGAATAGACTGAAGACCAGTTCTCCAAGAATCCCACCCAGAACCTATCCTGTAAGCCAATCTAACAAATCCCCTTTAGATAGATAGATAGATAGATAGATAGATAGATAGATAGATAGATAGATAGATAGACAGATAGATAGATAATAGATTAGATAGATAGATAGATAGATAGATAGATAGATAGATAGATAGATTGACAGATAGATAGAAATAGATTCATTTTATCACTTCTGTTTATTTAGAGAACTCTGACTACATGGGGAGAAAACAGTAAGAGAAGGAATCCAGTGGATCAAAGGAGAGAATCTACAATCTCCAGAAGGGTGAAAGCTTAACAAAATCACCCACAAATCCCCGAATGATCTTAGGACTCTGAATAGCCCCAGGAGAGATCTGTTCTCAAATTCTACGCTTTTATGGACCAACTCTGGACTCCCTTGTAGTGAGTCCTAAGGGGAATTATTCAGGAAGTTGTGTTGAATTTGTTTCATGGTACTCCAAGTGGTAATACAGTGACTATAGGTCGACACTCAGGGCCTGTTCCCAATAAGCAACATGATCTTCCACAAGACACATGGACGACCCTCTGTGAGTCACTGTTTCCAGGGTGAGGCAACTGTATGCACTAGCATTGAGGAAATAGACGAAAAGTATAGATGCTGAGCTATAAGAGAAGGCTGTGAAGCAGACAGAGCCTGTGACCAGGGTTTGACTTAGGGTAGGCAAGGGATGATGAGGGTTAAGCTGAAGAAGAGGATGAAAGACGAACAATGAAAATGTGGAGCTGAGCTGCAGTCAACCCTCAGGCTGTTTCATGAAGGGTTATGAGCATATTCCACATCTTAGATGTGCTAGACATTGGGAATGGGCACGATTTTATTATATGTTCTTACTACAGCAGTGTGCCTTTCTTCAGCTAAGAAATGTTTTCCCAAGAACAGGCCAGCTCAGCTCTTGTTGCTTTCCACATGCCCAGAAAACAATGGAAGAATTCACTAAACTGACACTGACAATGTTGGTACCATTGTGCCCCAAATGTACCCAATAGGTAGGTATGCTTGATAGGCTTAGTGTCAACTTGACACACCTGGGTTGAGGAAGCTACATTGGGGAATCGCCTCCATTGTACAAGCCTGTGGCCACGTCTGTGGGGGCATTTTCTTGATTATTTAATGATGTGGGAGGGCCCAACCCACTCTAGGCGGTGCTACCCCTGGGGAGGTGGTCCTGTATTGTATAAGAAAGGAGGCTGAGCATGGGCCAGGGGAGTAAGCCAGTAGCAGCATTCCTCCGTGGTCTGTGCTTCAGCTCCTACCTCCAGATTCCTGCCCTGAGTTCCTACTTTGGGCTCCCTCAGTGATGAACTGTGACCTGGCAGATGTGAGATAAATAAACTCTTTCCTCCCAAAGTTGTTATTGGTCAGAGTGTTTTGTCATAGCAAATGTAGACAAACTAGAACAGTAGGTATCTAACAATTCAATATTAGTGCCTCCCAAAGCACTAATGGTTAGATACCTACTGTTCTAGCTTGATCTATTTTATAATGGATTTATGCCATTCTAAAATATGATAAAGAATCTACTTTGTGCTGGGTATGGTGGCACATGTCTTTAAATCCCAGTACTCTGGAAGCAGAGGCAAGAGGATCTCTGTGAGTTCAAGGCCATGCTGGTTTACATAATGAATTTCAGGCCAGAGTTACATGGTTATAACCATGTCTCATAAAAATAAAGGATGAATGTCATGATGGACTTATTCCTTACATTTCTTTACACCTTCATTCATTGGTACAAAGACTGTTAAAGATCACTTAAGCTCTGGAATTCTATGATACAATGAGTTACAACTAATTGTTCTATGATCTTTCTGCACAATATTGTGTAGTTCTGGGACTGGGACCTTAGGAATTCTATTTCCCAATCTTTCCAGTTAACTCATAGTCAGCTTCAACAAAGAGAGGCAGGCACAAGTGGGATGTTGGAAGGTAGTCAAAGATAGAAGTGTGATCTTTCTGGGGTTGGGGGCTGCTGCCTGTGTCAACAGCCAGCTACAGGTGCTAGCCATCTGTTCCCAGTTCGCCCCAGCATGTCTGTCTAAAAGAGAAGGGTCAAGCTGGGCCAGCAATAGGCTATGGAGCTCACAGGTGGGATTGGTGGCAGTTCCAACAGTAGTGGAGTCCTACAGAAGAATTGGACACAAGCGTGCCCATAAGATCTGCTAAAAACACCTCTCTGGTTTTGTTTGCCAGCCCCAGTCAGTAGCAGCCATTTCTTTCGGCTAATCCTTAGTTACTACATCCTCACAGAATTCTTTCTCTAGTTCTGGCATCTATGAATATGAATCCTGTATTAAGCACACTGTGCCTGAAATGCCTAGAGGGGTTTATGTTTTATTATCAGGATAACTGACCAATCTATAATGCCAACTATATGTTACCCATGAAGAAGCTAATTGGGGGGGGGCAAATGCTATCCTTAGTCTTCTTTTAAAGATTCATATTTTAATACATGTGTGTACTGTCTCTGTGTATGTATACAAATATTCTTTGAGTGCCTGCACAGTTCAGAACAAGGCATTAGATCCTATGAGCTAGAGTTACAGGTAGTTATGAGTATCCCAATATGGGTATTTGAGAGCCAAGCCCACATCTTCTGTAAGAGCAGCAAGTGCTATTAAACACTGAGCCCTGTCTCCAGCCTCAAGGTAGCCTCATTATGATAGGTTACTTCTTGAATTCTTTCCTACATCTTAATGAGTAGAGGTATGCTTTTGCAAAAAGAAATCACATTTTTTAGTGTTACACTTGCACCTAGATGTAATTTGCCATCCTTAGGGGATGAATGAGCTTCATGTATTTAATTTATAGTATTTTACCTTCTGTCTTATAAATGTTAAACTTTCAAATATGGATTTACAGATTTTTCCACATAAAAATGACTTCAAAAGACAAAGGAAGGTTGGATCTTTTCTGTGAAGCTCAACAAATAATCTTGATGTACGCTAGTGGAGTTTCCCTTCAGAGATTTCCTTTCATATCTGCAGTTCATCATCTCCACTGTTTCTTCTTGCAAGAGAATATGTAGCTTGCATCTTAAGGTTATGGATAAGTCACTGCATCTTACAAGCAGGGATCTCTGCACATATAGAAGAATGGGTACTAATTCAAAGTAATTTTGTCAGAATTAGTAGGAATGTCTGCTAAAAAAGAAAACTAATCCTCGACTGTAGTCTCAGAGTTCTAGTCAAGACACCTAGGATGGAGGCCAAATACATTTCATCAGCTCTTACTGTATACTGCTGTTATTGGCCTGCAGACTTCATGTTGAAAATCCCTGGGGTGGATGATACAAACCTTGAAGAGGTGAAAGTAGCCAGGTAACACATTGTTACCCAAGAAATGTATGTTCTAACTGATGTGCTGTCAACGTGACAAAAAGAAAGGAATTCTACTTTTCAAAATTAAATTTCATCACATTCAGATTGGCAGCACTCATCTACTTATCATCACCTGGATTCCCTCTTGTTATCTTTTCAATTTCATGAGGAATAGGAGGGCAAGCTTTCTATTTCAGTTTTCTTGAAGTAGTGGAAGGATTTGACTAAATATGACTATTAATTCAGATAACTTCAACAACTGGCTTACTGAGTATAAGACAAATCATTAATAACGCTTTTGCTTTTTACTTTTTAGCATGTGTATCTATGGTATATGTTGTGCGTTGTGCTCAGTATGTTTGTAGAGGGCAAATACACTTGATTGATTGATTGATTGATTGATTGATTGTGTGTGTGTGTGTGCATACAGTGGCAAAAAGAATGAATTGGGAGTAACAATTTTGGTGAACTCATTCTTATTTTCACAAGTAAGCTAAGTATTTAAAATTGTTTCTATACAAAATAATCATCTTGAGAGAAATAAAATGTTCTCCTGGCAGATTTATAAAGCTATTCATAAAACGTTATGAAAATGGGAATAATGAATATGATGCTATACTGTCAATTATCTTAATATTCAGCTAATGGAAGGATTTACAAATAAAATTGGTTTTACATAATCGTGTATTTGGTTCAGTACCGTTCCTTCTGCTCAATCATAAAAAGAAATTATCTTTTCCTCTATGCCATCTAGTTACCATGAAGAACTCTGAACCCTCAAATGCACCTGTCTATTAACATTGTAAAAAAATTTTAAGAGCCTTATGAAGATATAAAGTTATACAAATATGCATTTACTCATTTATAAAACAAACAGCCATACATAGTACATGTACCTCTGGGTGCCAAGAACTTCCTGCCCTGGGAATTGTGAACAAAGATCCCTACTCCTACTAAGCTTGCCTCTTCAGGTTTAATAGATAAAAATAATTTATTTAAATATTAAAAGTCCTGAAGAAAATAAAGTCACAACAAGGATATAAAGGGTAGAACAAGGTAGGACTGTAGGATGTGATCAGGGTAGTCCATATATCCAAAAGATAACTTGGAACAAATGCTTGAAAAAGCTGGGGCTAAATGGACATTTAGAAGAAATAGTGGGTCTGGAGAAGAAACATCATGTGCATTGTTTGTGCATAAGAATGAAGCTCTGAGGTCCTCAAACAACAGAGAATCAAATTCATGTAATGGTGTGACCAAGAGCAGGATTAGAAGCATTGGGGGGGGAGAGAGAGAGAGAGAGAGAGAGAGAGAGAGAGAGAGAGAGAGAGAGAGAACTGTATGCCAGAATGGTCTACACCCTTGTACGTTGTTCAAAGAACCAGCTTTTACTGTGGGTGATATGGGGAACTATAGAGACATATTAAGAATTAGATTTGACCTGGTACTTTCAGATAATAGCACTAGTATTTAATTAAGATTAGGAACTTTATCTGAGCTGCACAGTTGGATAGCTTCATACAGACTCCCTAGCACAGTGCTAGATAGGAATGATAATTAATTATTTTTTTGTTCTTGGAGCATAGAAAAAGTTTGAAATTTAAAACATCAAATTGTCTTTTACTTGTTACCAGCAAGTAGTTCTAGAAATAAAATCAGTTGTGATGAACTTTTAAAATCCAGTAGAGAAATGTTAGCCAACATAAATGCCTAATTCTTTAAAGCAACTGTTTATAATGTGATTGATTCTGTTTGTAAAGAAGAAGAGTGACTACGGAATGTTTTTATCCAGGCTATCATTCCTGACCTGGCAAATTAACTCATTTAAAATGAGAGGAGAAAAGAGGATAAAGACTAGGAAAGAAAGGATGGGGGAAAGTTCCAAATTAGTAAAATGCTTCTTTAATGAAAAACTATACAATCATCAAATCCCATTAAGGTTGAATTATATGAGCTATTTATTTTCAAGCTTTGTTGATGTTTTACACATGGAAAAGATGACAGAATTCAATTAGTCACTGATAAATAATTGATTGCATTTTCCTGGAGGGGAAGTAGAATTTGTTTTTTCTTTAGTGGTCTCATGTTCACAAAATACTAGTAAAAATCTTTAGGAAGAGGAAGTTCAGTCTACCCACAGAATAGACAATTAAAACATTTATCTACAAGAAATCCAGTAACAATTGGTTTCTAAAAGACTGGCCGGGCTGGAGAGATGGCCTAGTGGTTAAGAGCTTCCTCTGCTCTTGCAGAGGACCCGGGTTCGATCCCCAGCATCCACATGGCGGCTGAGAACCGTCTTTAACTCCAGTTCCAGGGGAATCCGACACCCTCTTCTGACCTCCGCGGCTTTGCATGGATGCAGACAGTACATTCATAAACATAAAAAATAAATAAAGATTAAAAAATATAAAAAAAAAGACTGGCCATGTTTAACCAGTTTCTGCACCCTCCATTCTCCGCGCTATGAACTTTGTCAGCAGCTATTTTCCTTCTAAAATGATGGAATGTCATTTTCACTAAACATTTTTTCTAGTAATTTCTTCTACTCTTTCTACTTTTTTTCTTTTTTTTTAAATTTTTTTTAAATTTTATTTATTTCTGTATGTGTATGAATGTACTGTCTGCATGCAGGTCTGTGCACCCGTGTCGTGCAATGCCGCGGAGGTCAGAAGAGGGTGTTGGATTCCTCTGGAGCTGGAGTTCTCCTGGAATTGGAGTTTCAGACGTTTCTCGGCCGCCATGTGGGTGCTGGGGATCGAACCCGGGTCCTCTGCAAGAGCGGTCGGTGCTCTTAACCGCTAGGCCATCTCTCCAGCCCTGTTTTTTTTTCTTTTGGCTTTCAAGACGTTTTTTCCTACAACCAGCACAAAGGATTTATCTTTTTTGTTTTTGTTGTTTTGTGTTCAAACTTCCTCCTCAACATGTTCTTCTATTGTGCAAATATCCAGAATGAGTTTGAATCTAGCATCAAAACCAATAAAATACCTAGGAACAAACCTAAACAAAGACACCAAAGATCTCTACAACAAAATTTTAGACCCCTTTGTAAAAGGGGATTGAAAAAGACATCAGAAGATGGAAAGACCTCCCATGCTCATGGATTGGAAAAATTAATATAGTAAAAATGTCCATTCTACCCAAATTAATAAACAGATTCAATGCAATCCCAATTAAAATCCCCAAGACTTTCTTCACAGAATTGGAAAAAAATCCTTAAATTCATATGGATAAACAAAAGACCCCGAATAGCCAAAACAACTCTGAGTAAAAAAAGCAACACAGAGGGGATCACTATACAAGACTTCAAACTATACTACAGGGCTGCAGTCATAAAACAGCCTGGTACTGGCACAAAAACAGACCTGTAGACCAATGGAAAGAACAGAAGATCCAAACTTGTGCACACACCATTTCAGCTGCCTTATATATTTGACAAAGGGGCCAAGAAGACCCAATGGAGGAAAGAGCATCTTTAGCAAGTGGTGTTGGCAAAACTGGATCACCACTTGTAAAAGAATAAAACTAAACCCCTACATCTTGCCCTGAACAGCAATCAACTCCAAGTGGATCAAAGACCTCAACATGAAATCTGAAACTCTGAAGGTGATAGAAGAAAACTTTGGCAGCAACCTACAAGACATAGGCATAGGAGAAGACTTCCTAAATCAGACAGCTGCAGCACAGGAAATAAGGTCAACAATTGATAAGTGGGACCTCATTAAAATCAAAAGCTTCTGTATAGCAAAAGAAACAATCAGGGAAGTGAAGAGAAACCTACAGAGTGGGGGGAAACCTTCATTAGTGATACTTGTGACAGAGCTTTAACATCCAGAATATATAAACTACCCAAAAAATAAAGACAAAATCAAATGACTCATTCAAAAGATGGAGTAAAGAACTGAGCAGAGACTTCACAAATGAGGAAATAAAGATGGCTGAGAAACATCTTAAAAAGGTTCAACATTTTTAATAATTAAGAAAATGCAAATTAAAACCACCTTAATATACAATCTCACTCCAATAAGACTGGGTAGGATCAAGAAAATAAATGATACCAAATGCTGGAGAAGTTGTGGGGAAAGGGGAACACTCATCTACTGCTGGTGAGAATGTAAACTCATACAGCTACTATGGAAAGCAGTGTGGAGAACCCTTAAAAGCCTCAAAATGAGCTTACCACCTGAGCCAGCCATACCACTCCTGGGTATATACCCACAAGACTCATCCTACTGCAGAGATTCATGCACAGCCATGTTCATTGCAGCTCTCTTCACAATAGCTGGAACCACCCAAATGTCTCTCAACCAATGAGTGGATAGAGAAAATGTGGTTCACCTACACAGTGGAGTCTTATGCAGCAGTAAAGAAAGATGGCACCAGGAACTTTGCAGGTAAATGGATGGAACTAGAAGATATTATGTTAAGTGAAGTAACAGTCTCAGAAAAGCAAATGATGAATGGTATCCCTCATTTGTGGATGCTAGCACCCAGCACTGAGTTGTAAAGCAAACCGAGCAACAGCAATGTTATAAACCCCTTTCCCTGAAAGAAACTGTGCTCTGATAATGTAAATACCTTAACAGGCTCTAGAATTAACCTACCACTTATTTTTGGACTTTGTAATCTTGGTATGTGGATGGAGGATATGTAGGCATATTTTAGAGTACTATAAATTTAAAAAGGAAAAATGTGAATCCTGAAATATGATATGGAAATGACAGTTTGTGTACAGATGATATAAGTTTAATATAGGTGATATATATATATATATATATATATATATGCATATGTTGAAGCAATACAGATTGGAGGGAACTACAACAGCAGAGGAACTCGACAAGGAATGGACTGAAACAGTGAAGTTCCCTAAGAACAATAATCCTCTGCTCTGAAAAACTTTGAAGAGAATCAGAAAAAGATACAGGGCAGGAACAGTAGGGTGCATGAACTCAAGTGGGGTGGGGGGCATGGAAGGGGAGATGAGTCTAGATTAGAATGAGAAACAATGTATGAAATGCACAAAACTTCAATAAAAATGTTGTAAAAATTACCCCCTTTGTTATCTAGAAATAAATTCCATGAATGTAGAAATATTCTGAACTTTTCTTCTGTCTACATGTAAGAATGGGCTTCCATACATGGGAGCAACATTTGAGATCATTAATCCAATTGTCAAGTTGATGAGATCCTGAGTCACTTGGGAGACAGGTCTCTGGGAATGCACTCAGGGAATCACCTTCATTAATCTTATTGTGGGAAGATCTGCTCTCTGTGGATGGAACCATTCCCTAGGCTGGGGATCATGGAGATCCCATGAGTGAAGGAGCAATTATTACTCTATTCTTCATGACTGTGGATGTGACCTGACACTCTGGATGCCTTGACTTCTCCGCAATGACAGACTATAATCCCATACTTCAAGCCAAAATAAACCCCACCCCACTTAAATTTCCTTTGTCAGGGTATTTTAGCACAGCAACAGGCAAAGTAAACAAGACACCATCCAAACTGTTTTTAGTATCTTTCCAAGTCTCTTATTGTTTCATTATCTATTGCTATGAAGAAATTCAAAATACTATACTCTTTTTTCTTTTGGTCTTTTTGAGACAGGGTCCCCTTTTGTCCCAGCTGGCCTGGAGCTCGCTCTGTAGACCATACTGGCCTTGAACTCACAGAGATCTGCCTGCCTCTGCCTCCCGAGTGCTGGGATTAAAAGTGTGCGCCACCACGCCTGGCTTAATACTGTACTCTTAAGACCAGGTGTGGTGGCGTACATCTTTAATCCCAGCACTTGGGAGGCAGAGGCAGGGAGATCTCTGTGAGTTCAAAGCCAGCCTGGTCTACATAATGAGCTCCAGGCCAGTTGGGACTAAAGAGAGACCATGTCTCAAAAAAAAAAAAAAAAAAAAAAAAAAAAAAAAAAAAAAAAAAAAAAAAAAAAAAAAAAAAAAAAAAGAATACTATTAAGAGAAAATGTATATTAATTCCTTTTTCCTGGTTAATGTTATATCATACTAATCCTCCCAAGCTGGTTAACAATCACATTTGCAAAAGAATTATTGCTTCAACTTTGAAAGAATATGATAAGTCATAATGAGTAATAAGAGCAATATGGAGCAAAAAGTGAAGTTGATCCCCAATCTCCAATCCACCACTTCAAATTTAAAGATATAAAACAGACATATTACCATTTTTCTGTTGATAAATGGTAAAGTTCATAGAATGAATACTAAAAAGTCCCCTTATTCTCACATGATCCACACTCCAATTTCAGGATTTTATAGAAAATGATTTCGATATTTTCTGCCTTTAAAATTGTATTAAAATAAATAAATTGAAGCCACAGAGTTTTCTAATTGAAAACCATTCATTCATTCACTCATTCATCTAAAATATTCATAAAGCTTTTCCTCCACTGCTACAATTTTAAACCTAGGGAGCACATCTTTATGTTGTTAGAGAATGCCCTTCCTCCTTCAGAACCCTCAAGCTTACCAAAACCATGACACACACTTAATCTGGAATATAACATGAAAAAGTAACTTCAGCTATGAAGATAGCTCAGGTGGCACAGTGTTTGCTCTGCAAGAGGACATGAACTTGAACCCCAGAATCCATATAAAAACCCAGCATTGTGGCACACCTTTGTCATCCCAGAACTAGAGAGGCAGAGAGGTATAGATCCCTAGATTCTCTGGCCAGCCAGCCTAGCCTACTTAGGAAGTTCCACACCACCGAAAGATCCTGTCTCAACACAAAACAAATCAGGATGGACAGCACCTGAGGAAAAAGGTCTGAGATTGTCCTCTGGTGCACACACACACACACACACACACACACACGCACACACACACACCTCGTGCACACATATATGCTCATGTTCTAACACATGAGCATAAGTACACACACATACAGACATACATATCCCAATCAAACTAACTGAAAATAAACTGTAGGTAACATAGATCACAATAGATTGTGAGCAGCTTCCCACTGAGGCCATGTGATGTTGCCTGAGACTATATTCTTTCTGACACCGCCAGAGTACATACATCTCTACAACGTGCATTGGTGGTGTTCTGGTCCCTGGGTCAACAATTGACATCTCAATGTTGTGTATCATTCTAGGCTCCAAGATGAACATCTTTTTCCTTTGTAAAATATGTCATCAAATTGGGGCTGGAGAGATGGCCTAGTGGTTAGGAGCGCTGACTGCTCTTGCAGAGAACCCGGGTTCGATCCCCAGCACCCACATGGCGGCTGAGAACCGTCTGTAACTCCAATTCCAGGAGAACTCACAGTTCCAGGGGAATCCGACGCACTCTTCTGACCTCCGTGGCATTGCACGACACGGATGCACAAACCTACATGCAGACAATACAATCATACAAATAAATAAATAAATAAAAATTAAAAATTAAAAAATGTCATCAAATTTTGAGAATAAGAACAGAACGTTCATTAAAGGCTACAAAAATATTACCACGAATACCTAATTACCCAGAACTATAGAAACTGAATGTGTGACATGCACCGCCCCCCCAAATGACAATGCTGATCATGTAGAAATTAAGTATTCAATGTAGGAGAAATGAACAACTGTTGTAATATGCCAACACAGGCTATGAAGGAACATAGGAGTTGTTGTCAATTTGCATACTTTCATAGGTAATAATAGACATTCAACAATTTCAATTATTCTTCCTCTCCCTCATAAAATGTTCACAGAGATGATTTACAATTAAAATTTGCTTTTATTTATTCACATTTGTGTGCCTACTGTATCAGGTACATTTCATTACTGGGTCATTAAAGAAGGAAACCAGCTTTTGTCTCATGGTACTGTGTCAATCGAAGAGTGTCTGGTTCCAGGCCTCCCATCTCTTCTATTTTATTGTCTTCTACCAGCAAAACCTCAGAAATATATTATATTACAACTGTCAGATTCATAGGCATAGTAAAAGATCTTCTCAAAAAGGTCTTGTATTTTTAATAACATTAATACTATTAATAAAATAAAAAGATGGAGCATTTGTAGCATAAACCCAATAGTGGACACTAGGCCCTCTTCTTTAAATATCTCTTATTTCCTGTTTTTCATTTCCAGGTTCAGGTGGAGAGGAAATATTTGTGGTGCAGCTTAGAAAGAGAATAGTCAAATGGATGCATTTCAAAGATAATAGTTCGGAGGATAGGGAGATACATAAAATTAGTGTTGCAAGAGCTTGGGATGTGAGTATTCACTTTCAATTACAGTTTTCTCACAGTGCTGGAATTTACTATGCTTGCAGTTTTTGTTGACTACTTGACTCCATCACCAACTTTCAGTCTCTTTAGGGATATATATATAATCCTAACATTTCTCATATTTAATTTTTATGCTTCAAGAGGTGTTTCTAAGCTCTGTTTGCATATTTAAAGAATTGCCAATTTTTTCAAAAATATCAAGAAAAGATTTATTTATTGTCAGTTAATCTGCATGCCCCTTCTCTCTTTCCAGTACTTACAAATAGATGATATAAATTGTTATTTCTATAGACTATCAAGGTTATAACTGAATGCTCTCTCATTATTTTTATTTCCAAAAATGCCACAGCTCCATAATTTTCATAAGTATATCTGCACCTATGTGATCAAATATATTCGTAATTCACACACCTTTTCTTTTTCTTCTGTTTTTCTATTTTTAACAGACTGACCCCATGTGATGATTTCTTTTAAGATTAAAAATTCTTATTTAACTGTGTATGTCTGTGTCTCTGTTTATGTATGTGTCGCGGGGACCAGAAGAAGTTATCGGATCTCCCAGACCTGGAGTTACAGGTGTTTGTGTACTCCCTGACATAGTTGCTGGGAACTGAACTTGTGTCCTCTGAAAGAGCAGCAAGTGCTCTCAACTACTGAGCCATCTCTCTGGCTCCCATGACTTCTTATGTATAAAATTTTTCAGTTTAAGAAGAAATACTACAGAATGTGACAATTACAATAAAATAAGAAAAAATAAAAATGTGCATTAAATTGAAAATATATGCATGAGGGCTGGACAGATGGCTCAGCAGTTAAGAGCACCTCTTTCAGAGGACCTGGGTTTGATTCCAGCACCCACATGGCGGCTAAGAACTGTCTTTAACTCCAGTTCCAGGGGAATCAAATGCCCTCTTCTGATCTCTGCGGCATTGCAGGACATGAGTGCACCAACCTACATGCAGACAGTACACACATACACATAAAAAAAGAAAATATATACACTGAGAATACACAGGCCCAGACTGTTTTGTGATAAGAGGAAGCTAAAGATTTCATCACACAGGAGCTCTGAGATCCTAGACTCTGACAACTTCACTATCTTCTTCTCTGAATTTTAGGGGTTGGAATATTTACTGCAGAAACATCACAGCCTGGTGGATGCAAGGAGAATCCAGAGCACTGTGGAAATCTAATCCTCCATAGAGTCTGCAAAGCCCTCCAGTAGACAATGATGGCTTAGCTAACATCCACAGTTCAGCTTTAGAATTTCATAGAAATAAAGATAGGCTGACTCTAAAAAGAAAGAGGCAGAAAGATGAATATGTCAGAAGATGGCCAAAGGACAAAAAAGATTAAATTCTGAATATTAAGGCACCCTTAATAAAGGCACATTTTAAACAGGATTGCTCCCTGTTAATCGGACAATTAAAAGAGTAAAACGATAAATGATATTAAAAGACATACCACGATCTAAATTAAGTAATCCACCCAGAATCCTGACCACATACCCCTGAATAAAAATACAATGAGCGGGCTGGAGAGATAGCCTAGCGGTTAAGAGCACCGACGCTCTTGCAGAGGACCCGGGTTCGATCCCCAGCACCCACATGGCGGCTAAGAACCGTCTGTAACTCCAATTCCAGGAGAACTCCAGTTCCAGGGGAATCCGAGACCCTCTTCTGACCTCCGCGGCATTGCACGACACGGGTGCACAGACCTGCATGCAGACAGTACATTCATACACATACAAAAGAGAAAAAAAAAAAAAGAAAGAAAAAAAGAAATTTAGAAGTAATAAAATAAAGAAATAATGAAAGAAATTATTAGAAAGAGAGCATTATAATTCAACACTATTTAAACACCTAGCCATTTCCTTAGCATACTAAGGAAACAGGCATGCCAAACTAACTGGCCAATGACAGCCAACTTCTCACAGAAGTCATATGTAAAACCAGCAGGTAGAAGATACTGGAAAAATGATAGAGAAAAAATGGCCAGGACTCTGACTCCCGCCCAGACCCCAGTAATACAGGCAACATCAATCTGATGTTTTGTGATTACTATGACACTCTGGAATCTTTTGGAGACTTGATACTTCCAAGGAAAGAGTTAGGTAGAAAAATGGGTTTAATTTGGGTCAAACTCTTGTCTTAGCACTAGCAGCAACCATCAGCAAGTCTGAGCCTCATGGGAGCAGCTCAGTATGTGTCATAGGAACAATGTTCACAGGGCTAAAAGTATTAAGTGTAGGAAAAACAGACACTATCCTCCAGACACTGGGGATCCATGGGTTTATCAATGATTTCCAGATTAGACTGTGCACTTAGCATATCAAGGCCATGGGTTCAAGTCGCAGCACTGAAAACACCAAGATAAATTAGTAATGTTGATAATAATAAATATATATTGGGACAGGAGAGCCTAGCTGTTGAGAGTGCCAACTGCTCTTGCAGAGGACCTGGGTTTGGTCCCCAGGACCCATATGGCAGCTGAGAACTGTCTTTGACTCCAGTTCCAGGGGAATCCGACACCCTCTTCTGACCTCCACGGCATTGCACAACACCTACATGCAGACAGTAGCTTTATACACATAAAAATTAAATAAAATAAAAAAATTTAAAAAGGATAATAATAAATATATGGGGCCGGAGAGATGGCTCAGCAGTTAAGAGCACTGGCTGCTCCTGTATAAGACCTGGGTTTGATTCCTGGCACCCACATAGTAGCTAACAACTATCCGTAATTCCAGTTCCAGGGAAATCTGATGTCTTCTTCTGATTCCATGGGCATTGTCCACAGGTGTGCACTTACACACATGCAGGCAATATATAAATACACATAAAAATAATAAGTATATACTACCAACAAAAAGTACATATAACTACGAATGTAGGGTAAATTAATGACAATACATGCCCAGGTGTATTATTTATTTTTTGTTGCTGTGACAAAACATCGTGAGCAAGGAAACTTATCAAAGGAAAGGTTTATTTGGCTTATGGTTCCAGAGGGGTTAGAGTCCATAATAGTACGGGGGTTGGGGCACGGCAGCAGGATATAAACCAGTATACACTGTTTGTAAGACTACAAAGTGGAATAGTTAGTCTGGCCTTGGACAGTGAAGGTCTCAGAAATACACCTGCAAACCTAAACAATTTGTTTATAGAACTCTGAAAGAAGATACTCTACTGCTTAAATTCTGACAATCATTTTTGAAATTTATAACACATTCATCCTGGCATTTAGCATGTTCATGAATTTTCTTAAAAGAAAATGAACTGGAGAGATGGTTCCCAGTGGTTAAGAGCACTCGCTATTCTTGCAATGGACCAGAGTTAAGTTCCCAGCACAAACATTTGGCAGCTCACAATTGGCAGTAACTCCAGCTCCAGAGGACTCTAGGGACACACATACACACACACACACACACACACACACACACACACACACACTTAAATAAAACAACAAATTTCTTTTCAAGAACAAACATCTCTAAAATAAAAGCTTTGATTTATCATTTCCTACTAAAGTCACTTTCCTACTAAAGTCAGTAATTCCGTTGAGACACCACCCAGAATGGATGCATACCTGCCTTTGTTGTCACTTTTATCCTTTCTCAGCCCATGACAATCACCATATAAAACACTGCGCTTAGACAGCAAGAACATTTATATGGTTTGTGTGTGTCAATTAATACTGACTGCTATGTTGATTAGTACTGACTGCCTGCACTCATCAAAGTCACTGCATAATTCCACACTCTTCGATTATTTTTATATTATAAATCGGCCCAAAAAGAAGTCTCTCTGCTTATGATAGTCTCAGAATCAAAAACTAAAATTAAGAAAAATATTTTAGGATTTCTACCTTGAAATTTCCAGTTTTCATCTAAAAGGTAGGAAATCACACACAGTCAGAGGTGTTGTTAGTATTAATTAACAGTAGTGTATTCAAAGTCCAGCTCAGCACTGAGTGGAGAAGAATCTTCTAAACCATAAGAAGCCAATGCAGTTACAATATGAAGAGGTTTAATTTTTTAAAAATTTCTATTTATCTATTACATGTGTATGAATGTACTGTCTGCATGCACGTTGGTGCACCCCTGTTGTGCAATGCCGCAGGTCAGAAGAGTGCATTGGAGTCCCCTGAAACTGGAGTCAAAGACAACCGGTTCTCAGCCACCATGTAAGTGCTGGGAATCGAACCCGAGTCCTCTGCAAGAGCAGTTGGCGCTCTTAACTGCTGAGTCATCTCTCCAACCCCAGAAAGGTTTTAAAATAGTATACAGAATGTTGAACAACAACTCAATAAGCAAGCAGACTGCTTCAAGACTGCAAGACAGGAACAGCCATCTATTTCCAGGGTCTCTTGTGAAAGGAATCAACTTTACATCTGACAGATGATAGGGAGGAAGAACAAATAAGTGGAAGCATTCCAGCGGAGCAGAGCCTGCAGGCTGGCTCTATGGAGTCCAGTTCAGCTATATTTCCCAGGCTCCTTTTGGGTCAATATGGCTGCTGTCTCACGAAGGGAATGCCCATCAAAATCCCACGTGCCACTTTTGTGCTCACTGAGTATAGTGGTTAATGCTGTCAATTTGGCAGGATCTAGAACCTCCTGGAAAACAAACCTGAGCGTGTATGGGAAGGAGTTTCTAGACTTCGTTGCCCGAGATGGGAGATCCTGTACTAAATGTAGGCGGCACCATTACGTGGGCTGGGAGCTCAGACAATGAACCAGTAGGAACCAGCTGGGCAGCCTCCTTCATCTCTCTTTGCTTCCTAAACGTGCACGCAGTGTGACCAGCTGTCTCCGGCTCCTGCTGCCTTGAGTGACATGATGGACTGTGCCCTTGAACTGTCAGCCAAAATAAAGCAGCTCTTTCTTCTTTAAGTTGCTTTTGTCAGGTGTTTTGTCACAGAAATGAGAAAAGAAACTAATTCAGTGACCTTCCACAAATAAGGCTGCATTTGGACCGCGTTTTCTAGCCAATGTGAATGTCTCAAGAAGGAGAAATTCACAGCACAGGAGAAGGCTGGTTTCCTAAATGGTTTTGAGAAATGTGATCCACGGACCAAGAATATCGGAAAGGGAACTGTGATTGGGTATTGTGATATGATGATGTGTTGAGGAATGTTTCTGTATCTACTCTAGGTAAACTACCAAGGAGATGGGAAACAAGATGAAAAATCTTAGTGATTTCAGCATGAAAAACATCCAATGGCGCCTTGGCTAGCCTGCCTCGCACCGCCTCCCAACCACATTCACTCAGCTTACCCAATAGACAAACTCACAAACACATCCTGGTGTTGTTTTCAGCAGTCATTGGATACAGAATCTCACCGCCACTCCACAGGTCACCGTGGGAAATGGTCATGAAGAGATATTTTCAGCTTCCTTCTCCCTAGCTCCTTCTTTTATAACACCCTGCAGAGGGGGATCTAAATGACCCAGCTCTCTTTCCGTGAAAGCATGCATGATTCAAATGCTACTTAGTATTCACCCACCATCTTTCTTCCAACCAGGAAGAAGCACTTAACCAAATGACCTCATTAATCTTCACAGAAGCCACGATCCATGTTTTTTTTTTTTTTCTTTTTGGAGGCAAAACAACCACAGATGTTATTATCCCTATTTCATAGATGAAGACACTGAGGAAGAAAATATAAAGCCAACTGTGAAAATAGCTGACTTTATTTAGAGGCAACCCCCACCCCCAATCTTCTCAAGCTACCAGCTCAACAGGGTCAAGGTTTGTTTGACTAGCAATTCCTTAAAAATATTTGAAGGCTGGTGAGATGGCTCAGTGGGGAAAGAAGACTGCCATTAAACAGGATTATTATCTGAGTTCAATACCTGGAACCCATATAGTGAAAGACGAGAACTGACTCTTAGAAGATCTATTCTGACCTCAATACACACACACACACACACACACACACACACACACACACACACGTACAAATAAATAAAATGAAATACATAAAAATAAAAATATTTGTCAATGTTTTAAGAACAGACTCACACAGCACACATATGAACAGACATACCTGTACAATCCTGTAGCTTAGTTTTATCTAAAAAAAAATTCTAAAATAAAGTCACACTCAGCCCATAATCCCGAGTTTCAGGGCATCTTGCAATTGTAGATCAGTGGTCTCCTTTGGTTTACACCCTTCAAATTGTTACTGTTTAGTGGCCAAAATATTTACAGCTAAGTATTAGTGGTTTCAGGAGATTGTGGCTCTCTCCTTTCTATGTGCTATTAAGGAGTTAAGAAATCTATATTCTTCAATCATCAAACACGACTTCTACTACGTACTCATTTTATCATTTGTAAAACAAACCGAAAAAGAAAATAAGGATGACACATTGTCATGTATTTCACGCTCTCTTGCCCTCACCTTTTTAAATTAGTTTTTAAATATTCCATTTTTATTTTATGTGTATAAATACATTGCCTGCATGTGTGTAAATTCACTCATGTCCTGCAATGTCCATGATGGACAGAAGAGGGTGTTGGAGCCCCTGGGACTGGAGTTTGGGATATCTGTTAGGCACCATGTGAGTGCTAGGAACTGAATGTGTGTCCTCTACAGGAGCAGCCTGTGCTCTTAACTGCTGAGCCATCTCTCTACCCTTTTAAGTAGTTTTTTTTTTCTTTAATTAGCACATAAAGTAATGGGTTTCACTATGGGACTTCCATGCCTAGCTTGTTCTCTTTCCCACCAGTGCCCCTGCTTCTTCCTGCGGGCTTCCTTCCCCCACAGCTCCCTCTGGTTTCCTGTCTCAAGTATTACTGTCTGATTTTCCTCTCCTCGCCTACGCCTATGACCTAGTTCTTTCATGGTTTTGTTTCTAGCTTCATGATTGCTACCACACCCCATATACACATGTATTCAAATTCAAATAAGACTGACAGATATGTGCCATTGATGTTTCTGGGTGTGGGATGCTTAAGATAATAATTTTCGGTTTTATCCATTTTCCTGCAAATGTCACTATTATTCTTTTACAGTGGAATAAAACACTTTTGTATATATGTACCAAATTTTCTTATCTACTCATCTGCTGGTTCTATTTCTTAACTATTGTGAATTCTGCAGCAATAAACATGGATGTGTAGATATCTCTGTGGTAGGGATTGTGAGTCCTTAGACCACCTTCCCATGTCAACCTTGTGTGAATAATGACAAAGAGCGGCAAGAAGAGTTGCCAGCTCTGCAGTCCCCGTAAATCGATTGAGGCCTGAGCTCCCTACTTACGAAATGGAAAAAGAGAAGAAGTCCACAGGGAAAGGACAAATTCTCTACATTCCCATGAGCTCTCAAGCAGAAAATGGTAGTTATATACTGCATGGATGTATGTATGACCAAGTGTACAAAAATGTAAAGAACAGGATCTGGGAAAGCAGATCAACCTTGGAGATAAAGAGTAACATTTTATATTTTATAGAAAATATTTAATTTTCCCAAGCATGGCTTAGTGGCCAACTGGCCTGACCCCTGGCCAATCAGGAAAGGCCAAATGGTGGGGCAATGATACCTACAGATGGCACTATGGAATTTGTGATGTCAGTGAATGAGACACAGTTGGAGGGTTGATTTGGTGAAAGAACTGTCCCTAAGAGATATTGGCTGATACTGTAATTAACATGGCATTGGTACAGGAAAGTAATTATCTTAAGGAATGTTTAAACATAAGGACCACTGCTACCCAGAAGCCCAAATAAGCCTATTCTCACTCTAGTTCTCAGTTGGAATTCTTCAGTTGTAAATATACCTTATTAGAGCTGAAGTGACAGTACATCTGATCTTGAGTAGTTAGTCAAGGTTCAGAGATCTTTACACTTGTCTGTGTATAATGCTTTTATATTAAAAAAATCTCACTATTATTTAATAAGTCTGTGGGTACATGTTCCGCCATTCATGTGGTGGGGGATTAGAGAACAATTCACAGGTCTCAGGGATCCAACTCAGGTCATCAGACTTGCCAGTTAGTGCCTTCACCCACTGAGCCATCTTGCTGGCCTGAGTCCTTGATGGTAAATAGCATTTCACATCTGCAAGGACAATGAGGATGGTGATGCAGAAGAGAAACTGATGGTAGATGCACCTTATCTTCAGTGAGTGCTAGTGTACAAGTTTCTATTCAATGCCTATAATCCTCAGAACAGCCATGTGATATGAGTGCACTTATCCCAGTTTGACAGAAGATGAAATGTCACTGTGAGCATTTTAAGTAGCTTATCTGAGATCTCATCTGTAATAAGCAACAGATCAGGAATTAAAGGAAAGATCCATATTTATCTCAGTCTTTGCCATGCTGTCCTATCACAAAGGCTTCTAAGCAAATCTGAACAACTAAAGCCATTCTGTATGAAAGCTTTTCATTTTCTCAGTAATGACTCCTTTGAAGCAATATCCCCAGTCATGTTCCATCTTCTTAATCTGGAAGATTATGTGAAATTTTATGACAGAGTTTGATCTCTGCACCACATTCCCACAGGTACAAAACTTGCTGCTACCTACTTCCTGGTTTTCCATTTTCTACAAGGGCTCTTTCCCAACCTTCCTGTGTATTAGATCAAAGAGACTGACACAGGCTCTGACCTTTACAGATCAGCCTCACAAAACTTATTATGTGTGAAGTTTATAGAGTTGGGAGATTCACAGGTGAACATGTATCACTGAGACCTCTGTTAGACAACTATACCTCCCAAATGTTAGACATTTGAGAAACAAAATTCTAAAAGTTTTTTCCTGCTCAAATAACCTTTTTCGGCGTTAATTGATTTAAACACTCAAAAAGAACCTCCCTGGGAATATTTTACTTTTGTTTCTCGTCTGTTATAGAAGCAATGAAATTCTGATACAGTCTCTTTTTCAACACTTCCTTCCATCTATGCCAGCCATGCAATGATGAAATCACTAGAGGGGGTGTCTAAAACCATAAACTTGTGTCAAATATTCAATATCTGAAGAAAGACACAGAAATTGTAAATAATATTGCTTTTCTCATTAAGAAAATAAATTCAATAAACCTTCAGTGTTCATCTGAGTTCTGTGTACTCTGGATAAGATCTTGGTGATACTTAGATAACTGGCATTTTATGAGTTTTTAGCCTTTATTTTTCTTCAGTGTTCACGTCCCACACAAAAATAAATCTTTGGGGAACATTTGAAGCTTCAAGTCGGGCTTCTTTTATTAACAGGAGAATTAATAAAAAAAAGAAAAAAACTAAACAGGTTGAAATTATAGCTCAGGAGATTTTGAACACATTATTCATTCACAGATTGAGGAAGATGGGGAATTTGGCAGCACATGGAAATTCCTGCATTTTTAAATTATTTGCAATCAAAGATACCCTGTGAACACAATCAAGAAGATAGGTTTTCTCTTGATGCGATGGTGCACACTCGTAATCCCAACACTTAAGATAAAAACATTTTTGAAGATCTGACGCCCATATAAAGCTTATAATGAGTTAAAAGTCAGCTTGAGCTACATGGTAAAACCTTGTCTCAAACAACGATAACAACAAAATAAATAATAAAAGTGTGTGTGGGGTCTGCTCTCTCTAAAAGTTTGTGGTCAGTAATAATCCAAAGAAGAGGAGTGTACAGTTACACTCTTGTACATTCTTGTGTTTGTGCGAGCAGAGCCGTGTGAAAATTAATTATTTGAATTAGCTAAAAAATAAATTAAGAAAATGTCACTTACTTATGAAGGGACTAAAAAGCAAATACTCACAGAGGAAGTACCTTATGTAAGATGTGTTCAAACAGCACTATGCATGGGTGTCCTTCATTAAGTAAGCTGGTAACAAATTAAATGAATTTTTTACTTAATTTCTCCCCTGAGTTACTTTTTACCAGAGTATTTTTAAGATATATTATCTTTTATGTGTATGAGTGCATTGGCTCCATGTATGTACGTACACCCATGTAATGTTGAGCAGTCCCCATGGAAGTCAGAAGAAGACCTTGAAGCCCTTGGAACTGGAGTTATAGATGGTTGTAGCAACCATGTGGATGCTGGAAATAAAATATGGGTCCTCTGCAAGAATAGCCAGTGCTCTTAACTGCAGAGTCATCTCTCCAGCCCCCTGGCCAGGGGATTTTTATCGCAGCAACAGAATAAAACTAGCATAGCCTCCAGTATTACAACTGCAAAATATGTCTATTCTTTATGTAATATAGCACATTCAGGACAATACCTATAAATAAGTTTCCTTGAGCCCTAAGTAAGATCTCTCTACTCGGGCCTCCTGAAATCAGTATCTTCAATGTCAGGGGAGGTAATTGTTGTCCATGAAGACTGTTACTGTGCCCAACACTCTTCTATCTGAAAACCTGTTGGTCTATGGGTCTGATAAGTTGATAAATATATTTTAGATTACTTTTAAAGCTAATCCCAAAAGACACCAGCAAATAAGTAGCTGGGATTTATCCTGGGGCAGAGAAAAATATCAAGACCACAGGTCTGTAAAATAAATTACATTTGTGCCCTGGTGAATAAGCCAGTATTCCTACACACAACAGAATATTTAATAAATTCCTGGAATATGGTTAAGACTACTAAATTTTCCAAATAAATAGATGAGTGGATTATTACAAAGCCTTATGAGAGTGTTGTTTTAATAAATTGGGAATTTTCAGCCAACGTACCTGAAGGAAAATTGTAGTGTTGCCTTAATAACTTAAGTGGTTTCTTACCCAGTAATTAAATTGCCTTCTGTAATTCTATTCATTTGTCCACTGGGCAAATAACTCTCAGACACTACGTATAACCAACACTTGTTCTCCTATCCTGGGGCCGTCTTTACCTGGGTTTAAAGTATTCACAGCATTTCTCATGGAATGAATTCAAATATTCTATTTAACTTTCTGCATGCTTATTTAGTTATCTTTTATGTTTATGAGTATATTGCTTGGATGTAGGTAGGGGCACCCTTGTCATGCAATCCCCATGGAGGTCAGAAGAGGGCATTTGATCCCCTGGAACTGGAGTCCTAACACATACAGACAGACACATTCTTGCATTTACCTTGACTAAGTACATGAAATAAACATATAATTTGTGGCCTGTGAAGGTGTGTATTACTTGGACTCTCACGAGTTGTAAAGAAAAAAAAAAAAAAACGCTGTCATGTTGATAGATGTCAGCTGGGTTGTTAGCCACCATTGGGTGCTGGGAATAGAATCCAGGTCCTCTGCAAGAGCATCCAGTGCTCTTAACTGCTGAGCCATCTCTCCAGCTCCCAAAAGCAGCTTTGTAAAATATATCTTACATTGACCTTTGTGTTGGCACATGCCTTTAATCCTAGCACTCAGGAGGCAGAGGTAGGTGGACCTCTGTGAAGTAGAGTTTATGGTTTATATAGCAAGTTCTGAGTTCCAGATCAACTGGTACTCCAGACCCTGTCTATTCTCTCTCTCTCTCTCTCTCTCTCTCTCTCTCTCTCTCTATATATATATATATATATATATATATATATATATATATATATATGGTGGGGGAGCTGTGTTTGGGTGGGGAGCTGTGCAACATAACACTTCTAAAATAACATTAATGATATTCATGAGTGTTTGAAGCTATAGGCAATGAATGCCCTCTGTCTAGATGAAATTCATTGTATAGAGAAGAAACCTGTGCAGTGGAAGACTCTTTGCGCTGAGAGTCCACCCAGGTGACCTGCAACCTGATATTGATATAATACAAACGTTGGCTTGGAGGATTGAATGAATGCACATGAAAGTTAATTGGAAAAGGCTTTTTGATAGAGGATCAAATCATTTCAGACTGAGGATCCTTGGAGGCCTCAAATGACTTAGCAACTAGCTAGAGTGCTCATTATGTTTCCTGAGTTCCCACATATGCTTGTAATAAACACCCATCACCCATAACAGCATTATTTTTCTCTTTACAACTCATGAGATTCCACGTGATACACACCTTCACAGGCCACAAATTATATGTTTACTTCATGTACTTAGTCAAGGTAATGCAAGAATGTGTCTGTATGTGTTAAAGATGCCATGTGTTAGAGTCTGATGACATCATGTAAGGGTGATGACACATTTACTTGGCTCTAACTAGCAACTCCCTCAAACAGACATTGTGCCTCCAGAAACACACGCCAAGTCCCATGGATTCCATAGGAAAACCCCCCTCATGATGAGAAGGGCAAGAAAAAGACTCCTCTTTATTGCCACGAGAATATATTGCCCATCCAAAACGTAAATGAATGTCACCTGGGAGACTAAGACAGAAGGACTGGGAATTTGAAGCCAGCCTGGGCAGCGAAGAAAGACCTTCTTGAAACTAATAATTTTTACAGCGAGGACTGAGGAGGTAGATCAGCCATAACGCTCTCGTTTTGTAAACACGAGGGACTGAATTTTATCTCTAGGCCCTAATTTGCTCCTTGATGCTGTTGTACACTGATCAAAACCAACTTGTGGGAGAAAGGGATGATTTCAGCTTATAGGTTATAGTCCATGATGGAAGGAAGCCCAGGCAGGAACCTGGAGGCAGGAGCTAGAACAGAGACCATAGAGGAACCCTGCTTACTGGCTTGGCCCCTGGCTTGTTCAGTTACTATTTTTTAATTTTATTTATTTTGTATGTGTATGAATATACTGTCTGCATGTAGGTTTGTGCACCCGTATCCTGCAATGCTGTGGAGGTCAGAAGAGGGTGTCGGTTTCCCCTGGAACTGGAGTTAAAGACGGTTCTCAGCGACCATGTGGGTGCTAGGGATCGAACCTGGGTCCTCTGCAAGAGCAGTCAGCGCTCTTAACTGCTAGGCCATCTCTCCAGCCCCTGTTCAGTTACTTTTTAATATAGCCCAGGCTATCTTGTTTAGGTATGGCACTGCTCACAGTGGTCTGAGCCCTCTTTCATCTATGAGAAATCAAGATAATGCCATCAACATGGCCACAGGCCAATCTGATGGACAAAGTTCCTCACCTGAAGTTCCCTCTTCTCAGGTGTGTCAAGTTGAGAAGAGAATAACCAGGAAAAGAGCTCTTGACACAGTGGAACATCCTTTTAGTCCTAGTGTTGGGGAAGTGAAGACAGGTGGATCCTTGGGGCCTATACTAGTTTTGGATTCCCAGGTACCAATGACAGACCCTGTATCAGAAAGAAAAGCTGGACAGTGCCTGAAGAATGGACACCTGAAGTTATACTGGCCTCCACATGTATATGCACAAACACACACAAACATACACACACATGCGCACACACAAAATAATAAAAAAAGATTTCAAATAAATAAATACAAAATTAAAATAATGGCCAATAAAGAAGTAACATGGCTATAAGTATTTTTAATAAAAAATATAGAAATAGGCGAAGGATACCTACTGAGTGCCTTGGACTAAAAGTATTATTTGATGTAGTTTTTTTTTTTTTTCTCTTTTTGAGACAGGGTCTCTCTTTAGTCCCAGCTGGCCTGGAACTCACTCTGTAGACCAAGCTGGCCTTGAACTCACAGAAATCTGCCTGCCTCTGCCTCCTGAGTACTGGGATTAAAGGCATGACCATCACACTGGGCCTGTTTAGTGTAGTTTTAATCCTGTAGCAGACATTGAGAACATAGTCATAAATTAGTTCAGACCAAAACCTCAAGGGCACATCATCTACTCTGAAATAGATGGTGATGTTGCACTGTTTCCAAAAAGCTTTTTCCAAATCTGGAAAGAAAGGAACCATTTCCTATCAAGTCTAGAAATATTTTGTTTTGTTTTGTTTTGTTTGTCTTTTCCAGACAGGGTCTCCCTGTAGCCCCAGCTGTCCTGGAACTCACTCTGTAGACCAGGCTGGCCTTGAACTCACAAAGATCTGCCTGCCTCTGCCTCCCAAGTGCTAGGATTAAAGGTGTGTGCCACCATGCCCGGCTCAAGTCTAGGTTTTAAAGACACGAAGTAGCACATGTGCAGTTGAAAATTGAAAGAATGAACTACGCATAACATGGGAGTACTGCCAGCCTCCAGATCCTTCCTAATTTTTTACTGTTTGGAAATGACCAGGGAAACTTTTCTAACAAGTAAGGGAAAAATAGAAATTCAGAAATGTACTACTTTATGTGATGTAGCTTAAAGTCACTTGTGTAGGAATCCTCAACTGAGGGTTTACCAAGATCAATATACCCTATGGGATGCTTGATTTAGCTTAAGAAGCTGTTAAACCATTCCCCTAATACAAGAACAGGTCAATGAAAATTCAATGGAAAAAAGACCCTTTAGAATTGAATGACCTCTTATACCCATATGCAGGCCCCAGCTTGTATTTTTATTTTTTTTTTTCCTTATGCTAGTAGCTTTTTTTTTTTTTTTTTAATTTTTATTGATGGTTTGTGCATTTTATACATCATTTTCCAATTCAGATCAGGCATATTTCCCTTTCCCTTCCCCCCTACCCCCACCCCATCCCAGATCATGTATTCTGCCATAACTGTCCTGCATCTTTCAGTTTTTTTTTTTTTCATTTTTTAGCTATAAGTGATAATCCATGAGTATAAGCATCCTTCGTGCAAAACCAATCTATAGACTGTTGTGCCCAAACCCCCACAGTCCCACCATTCAGTGGAGGTTGACAGGTTGTTTGTTCAATCAAGTTGATCAAATGAGTGTCCAGACTACATCGCTGTAGTTTCACCGTTCACCCCAATCGCAGCCTTTACATTCTACCACGCCCCCTCTTCCGCAGATTGTTCCCTAGGCTTAGAAAAGGGGCACAGGTGGATGAGAAGTAAAACTGTCCTCTCTCTCTGGAGCTGTTGACTTGGATTCTGGTCAATTCTGGCTGTTTCCTTTCATGGGCTGACAGTTTGTTCAGGAGTAACCTTTCGATCCTACTAATGAAGCACAAGCAATTAGATATATAGGTATTTAAGCAGCACTAATAGTTATGGTAGGTTACTTTGGCATAGACACATATGTTTGGATGATATGTTAATTCATGAATTATATTTTTACCCCCTGATAAATATAACAGGGTCTTACTGTGGCTTATGACATCTCCTAACCTGTAGAGGATGTAGGCTTGTGGCATCAGCCATGGGTTATTCCTCCAAGGAGAGAGCCAACAGCCAATTAGATTTGGGATATACAGGCACATGGCTGCCTCTGCTGCACAGTATTTCCAGGCAGGTGAAGTGTAGCTGGTGCTGATGGTGGAGTCTTGCTTGACTCAGGGAGACCCGTATTTGCTTTATTGGTTTAGTGGCCTTTGGTATTTTTAAAGAAATACTATTTGCCCTACAGTTAAATAAAAAGCATCGGTAGCTAATGACTTCAGTGCCAGCTCTGGGCTGCCTTACCAAAACAAAGGCCATTTGCCTATCACTTTGGATGCACATAAGAAATGGACAGCAAGACCCTATTGCTAAAGCTATGACATGATAAGAGCATGACAAAAATTATCTGAGACCCTGTGCTGCAAATCAACAGCTGATCTTCACAGTGTCAGACAGCACTATACAGACCTCGGGAAAGAAATGGTCTCCGAAGCTTTACTATAGACTTCTTGTGTTACACTTTTACATCTCAAAGAAGATATAGTGCAATAGTGGCAGCCTGACAAATGTACACCCAGAAAGAAAAAAGGAAAAAAAATCCCAACTTTATCTGTGGCCCTGCTCCCTTGCAGGGTATATGACATAGGGTTGACACTGTAGCCTTGGTGCCTCCTAATGTCAGGAGACTCTACTGGCCACATTAGAAAGCTATTGGCCTCCCTTTGTCGAAGAGTTATAATGCCTCAACCAAAATAGTATCCAAGCATATGTGTCTGTGCCCATAGAGTAACTTGTTATAATCTTTAATATTTGTTATTATTGTGTTTTATTACTAGAATTAAAAGGAGACTGCTAAACAACCCACCAGTCCATTGCAAACAGAACTTGGACAGCCCCAAGAGTTTGGTGTGTCACATCAGAAAAAAAATAGATCTTCTATCTCTCACTCTCTTTCCCCCTCCCCTCCAAAGCCCAGCGACTCTCACAGAAGAGGTTGGCATGTAAATTCTAAGGGCCAAGGAAGGGGGATGAATGTGAGATCACAGCAAAAACAGATTGGAATTTTTTCTCTTTTCTTTTTATTTGATCAATATGTTTGTGTAAGCAAACTTCTTCAATGACTTGGGGACCCTGGGTTGTATAAAAACTGAACTCAGATGTTAAGTAATTGGTTTATATGGACACTCTTTATGTTTATTGACTATGTGTACTTACTGGTCAAATAAAATAGAAAGTTCAACATAAAAAAAGAAATAATAACTTTACCTATATTTTATAATGATGCATGTAAACATTAGAAACACGGTCATGACAAAATTCAAGTTTGTGTCACAGTGCTAGGCAGTCTTCAAATCTAACTTCTTTTAAATAGAGTTTTGAAGTAAATTGCCTCCTGGTTTGAATAAACAAACAACCTGGGGAATGTACCATAAACTCCTGATCACTGGAATTCTTGAGGATCTTAATAAAGGCACAAGGAAGTGGCTGGGGAGATGGCTCAGTGGACAAGAATACTGGCTGCTCTTGCAGAAGACTTGGGTTCCTTCAGTTCTCAGAATCCACATGGGACCAACAACCATCTGAACTTCCAGTTCCCGGGAACCTGATGCTCTCTTCTGGCCTCCATTGGCATTACATATCACAAGTACACAAACAGGCAAACACTTTCGTATAAAATTAAAAAAAATAAAATTTTCAAACAAACACACGGGACAAAATTAATTCCTTTTTCTCTGTCAGTTTATTTCCACACTGAATTCTTTTAAAGAACTTTTTTTAAATTTTATTTATTTTTTATGTGTATGAATGTACTGTCTGCATGTAGGTTTGTGCACCAGTGTGGTGCAATGGTGCAGAGGTCAGAAGAGGGCGTCGGATTCCCCTGGAACTGGAGTGCAGAGGTCAGAAGAGGGCGTCGGATTCCCCTGGAACTGGAGTTAAAGACGGTTCTCAGCCGCCATGTGGGTGCTGGAAATCGAACCTGGGTCCACTACAAGAGCAGTAGGAGCTCTTAACCGCTAGGCCATCTCTCCAGCCCCTTCCACACTGAATTTTAATCTAGGATAGGGAGCTGTGACTGAATTTCTTCTTCTATCTGGAGAGTTGAGGATGGGATATGAAGGTGTCTGCCTTGTGCTGGATTCATGGGCAAAATGAGAGTCACAGACGCAGAATCTTTTGGGATATTAATGCCTCAGATTTTGAAGAGAAATATTCTGTAGCAATTTGCTTCAAGGTAAAACCTTCCATCTTGAAGGGAAACTCACTGTGAAGTAGAATGTTCCAAGGGAGATCAAACACCTGGATGTTCTAAAGGGAAGTAAAAAATGTCCATCCTTGCAGGGAAGTTCGTCAGGCTGGGAACGAAAACAACTAGGTGTCTTCAGGAAGTCCCTGAAACTGATGCGGGAGACTAGGCCCATTAGTCTCCTAGAGTCCATAAACAGTGAAGAGTGCTAAGAGACATTCCAGACAGGCAGAGTTTGCCTGGAAGAGGCTCAGATCCTGAGCTGCCTGGAAAGGTTACAGGAATTATCTGGAGTTGTCCTGACATGGCTAAAAGGCTCAAACCATGTTCAGAATGCAGGGGCTCAGATCAACTGAATCAACTAGATGGAAGAGATACTCCGAACATGGTGTTGTCTGCAGGATGTATCATATCATGTGCTCCAGGTTCCACCGGCTACTGTGACAGCTTCTGGTAAGGAAGCTGGATTTTTTTTATGTATATTTTGTCTTTTGGAAAGAGTCTTTCCGTAGTCCCATCTGGTCTTGACTTGTTATGGAGAGCAGGCTGGTCTCAATCTCACAGGGATCTGCCTGCCTCTGCCTCCTGAGGGCTGAGACTAAAGACATGTGCCCCTAGGTTTGGCATAGCTCTCTTTTGAGTATTTTTGGTTTTGTAAGTAACTCCTCACATATTCTGATAAGTAACCCCAATAAATATAATGGACTCACAAAGTTGGACTTGGGTGGTGTGCTGGATAGATTTAATGTCAACTTGACACACCTGGATTAAAGGAGCCTCAATTAGGGAATTTCTTCCATTAGACTGGCCGGTGGCCACCTCTGTGGAGTATTGTCTTGATATTTGAGTGATGTGGGAGGGCCCAGTCCACTATGGGCAGTGCCACTCCTGGGCAGATGGCATGGGCCAGAAGAGCAAGCCAGTAGGCAGCGTTTCTCCATGGCCTGTGATTCAATTCCTGCCTCCAGGTTATTGCCCTGAGTTCCTACCTGTACCAAGAGATGTGAGCCGAATAAACCCTTTCCTCCCCAAGTTGGTACTGGTCACAATGTTTTGTCACAGCAATTGAAGAGAAACTAGAACAGGTGGTGTCCCTGCTTTGGTCTTCTGTCAGTTCCTTGTCTCATAATTCATTTTACCCATGGGAGGTGTCACATAAGAATAAGCATCCCCATGGCTTATGGGATTGGGACATGACATTGTCTAGGTTAGAGCCAACAATCTTCAAGAGCATTTTGCACTTAATAGAAAAGAGAAGGCTAGCCTCTTCCTTTGGGTCATCTGGAACATGTATATAATCTTACACATGTGCACACATGCAGAAGATAACTGCATGTTAGCACACTTGCCTCAAAGACTCTTCCATGCACTCTAAACCATGGGGGAGATTTCAAAACAGAATATTTTTTATGTTACTATTATTTATTTATTTATTTATTTATTTATTTATTTATTTATTTCCTGTGTATGAATGTACTGTCTGCATGTGGGTCTGTGCACCTGTGTCATGCAATGCTGCGGAGGTCAGAAGAGGGTCTTGGATTCCCCTCAACTGGAGTTCTCCTGGATTTGGAATTACAGACAGTTCTCAGCCACCATGTGGGTTCTGGGGAGTGAACCCGGGTCCTCTGCAAGAGCAGTTGGCACTCTTAACCGCTGAGCCATCTCTCCAGCCCCCAAACAATATCTTTAAGAAGGCCCAATGTATTCTCTTTCCTTCCTTCCCTCTGACAGGAATCACTAGAGCTACAGGAATGGTGGAAAAGAAAGGAAGGACAGAAGAAGAACAGTGGAGAAATTAGTACTAGATAGAAAAAAGAAGGGAATGGAAGCTCCTGATGGTCATGGTGTAGAAATGATCCGATATATCAACAAAGAAATGAATGAAAGTCCTAAACCACAGGTGGGTATGGGGGTACACCCTTGTAATCCCAGCACTTGGGAAAATGATGCGACAGGATTACTTTGAGCTTGAAACCAGCCTGAGCTACATAGTAAATTCAAGACCAGACTAAGGCAACATAGTGAGACATTATCTTTACAAAAATGTAAAGGATGTGCCAAAGAGATGGCTCAGCAGTAAAGCACATGAGAATGAAGACTAGAGTTCCGATTGCCAGCACCCACAGAAATGATGGGTGGGAGTGGTGGCCCACTTATAATCACAGTGCCTAGCTGGTGGAGTGAAAGGATCTCCAAAGCAAGCTGGCTAGCTACATAGCCCAGTTTGGGAGCTCTGGGTTCAAGTGAGAGACCCTACCCCAATATGACAAGTGATCATAGAAGACACCCAACATGAGCCTCTGGCCCCCACATACACATGTGGAATACCCCCATCTGCCTGCACCCATACACATGCAAACATGCACGCATGCATTCATACAGACCACACACACATACCCTTGAAAATCAAAAGAATGTTCAGACACTTAAAGCAATATTTAAAGGTGGGTGTATTTGCAAAAGACACTGTGAGATATCTTAACTATAGCAGAAACAAAAGACCAAGCTGTCAAGGAGGTGTTTGCCCTGTTCCTCTTAGAGAATTAATAAAACGAATATTTGAATGATTTCATTTAATTGCAGCAAGAACTCACGAGGAGGTGTAATTACATGCGTGCACACCTTCAGACAGACTCAGATGGTGTTATTGACTTTGCCGCCTGTGATATTGAAGCTGAAGTGAGGTGGCCCCAAGTGCTCTCAGTCTGTACATTGATGTAGGAATTCTCATCGGTGATGCATGAGACATGCCAGGGTGTGCTGTTCTCCGGGATTTCCTGAGATACAGAAATATTCTGCATCTGTCCAATTATAAGCTACTTCCTGCATGCAGCCATCCACTGAGCACTTGCACTGTGATTTGTAAAATAAGGATCTAAAATTTTAATCTTATTTAACTGAATTTAAAGTTCCATTTAGACAGACACATGACCAGTTTTTTTTTTTTTTTTAACTCTAATAGTATGGTGCAGATTCATGGCAACACTACAAAGGGCGTGACCAAAGTTGTGCAAACAGATTAAAGGGCTTGGCAGGAATTCCCAAATGGTGGGCTTGAGAAATAATCACAGACAATGCAAACGTAAAAGGCCATGTGAGGCCGATATCAATGAAAATTCACTCCACCTCAAAAGTCCTTTAAACACTGAGCAATGTCTACGTGGTGATTCCTGTCTTTAATCACAGCATTTAGGAGGATGAGGCAAGAAAATCACTTGCTGAGCTCAAGACCAGCCTGAGCTACCTAGTGAGACTTGATCTCAAAACAGCCACAAGTATGCAAAATACAAACAAAAACCATCACGAAATGCTAATGTGGGCACTTCATCCTCCATGTTGTAAAATACCAATATTCCTATGGAGATTTCTTACTTTAAACTGTTTATTTATTTTTTTGTCTTTTTGAGACAAGGTCTCCCTCTAGCCCCAGCTGTCCTGGAACTCACTCTGTAGACCAGGCTGGCCTTGAACTCACAAAGATCTGCCTGGATCTGCCTCCCGAGTGCTAGGATTAAAGTCATGAGCCACAATGCCCAACTAAACTGTTTATTTTTATTTGTAGTTATGTGTATGTTTGTCTCTCTATGTGTGTTTGAGTGTAGTTGCTTGAGAAATCCAAAAGACGGTGCCGCATCCCTTGGAGCTGGAGTTACCTGTGGTTGGTTGTAAACTACCCATTGTGGGTACTAGGAAAACTGGACTCGAGACCTCCATATGAGCAGTTTCCATTCTAAAGGCTGAGCCATCTCTCCAGATCATGGGAGATGTTAATTCACTAAGTACAGTCCGAAACTTAGAATGGACTATGTCTTTAAACTTAAGACTGTTAGCCCCAAAGAACTTTTTAAAAGAAAATAATAAAATAAGTAAATAAAGATGCAGGGAAATATATAGTACCAAAAATTTTTAATTACTTTAAAATTTTTTTATTTTTATTTTATGTGTATGGGTGTACTGTCTGCACCTGTATAATTGCACCCATACTGTGCAATGCCTGCAGAGGTCAGAAGAGGGCTTTGGTCCCCCTGGAACTGAAGTTACAGACAGTTAGCCACCATGTGGGTGCTAGGGATTGAACCCAAAGTCACCAGTGCTCTTAACCCCTGAACCACCTCTCCAGCCCCATGAGAGAAATTCTTTATACATTGGCTCAAAACTTGAAGTCTTTACCTCATTTCAGTTTAAGTGACTTCAATGTTGACAACAGTTTTTGGACAGAAACTAGATCGAGTGTAGGGTAGTCATTCATATGTGGCAACAAAAGAACTATTCTTGCTCTTTATACAAAGACCTTTTTTGTCTTGGGACATTCCTTGGACAGCACCAGACAAACTGGCAAAGAATAAATAAGACACAAAACCAAACTTCTAGAAAGTCTGACTTGCTCAGATATTAATTCTATGGGTGGAATCGATCGATGATGCATACTGATTTGCGGATTCTAATCACCTGAGTGGTTCAAGAGTGAAGGTTTAAAGCATTGAAGAAGCCACATCTCTAAAGATCTCCACAGCCCACTGCTCAGAAAAGCTCTTAAAATGCAGCTGGTTTTGTGTGTTTCCCATATTCCTGAGTTACTGGAACTTGTATTGAGACATAGCATTGAGAAATGTAAGAATCAACATTCCTTTCATTTGTGCCAATTAAACTAAGAGACCTGGAATTATTACAAGTTATTGGCATAACAGAGTTCTTTCTCTTTTTTCTCATTTTGATTGTAAGATTTGAGCCACGCATGGTTAAGCAACATTCCTATAGGGATTAACCAACATGGTATCGATTTCCTTTAACAATCCTCATGGACTCAGGTGGAAATATTTTATATAAGGTATATAGTATTGGCATACTCAAATTAATTACTTTTGGAGTGTGTGCACATGTTAACATGTACACACAGGCATATGGAGTCCACCGCAAGGATCATTCCCGAGCGTTACCCATCTTGTTTATGTTTTTGTTTTGGTGATCATATTTTTTTTTAGAGAAGGTCTTTCACTTGGCCCGCAACTCACCAAGTAGGCTACACTGGCTGAACCCCATGGAGGATCTGCCTATCAACCCCTTCCCCCCAGTACTGGGATTACAAACCAGTTGTAATCCCAGGCTTCCTCAGCAAACACTTTACTAACTGAGCCAATTCCTCAGCTTTCAAACACAATTTCTCCTTCATAAATATTCCAGTCATTGACTCTGGTGGATTGAAATGTACACTCAGGATTCCAAAGAAATGGCTCAGTAGTTTTTCAGCAGCTTATGCCAGAGGAACCGATTGGTTCCCAGCAGACAACTGGCAGCTAACAACCATCTGTAACTCCAGTTCCAGGGAATCTGAGGCCCTCTTCTGATGTCCATGGGCATTTCACATACGTGGTCCACTTACAAACATATAAATAAAATAAAAATAAATACGTACACATGAAGATAAAAAATAAATACACATTCGGTCTCATGGAAGTATTGATAAAAATGCCCAATGGGGGGGGGCTGGAGAGATAGCCTAGCGGTTAAGAGTGCCGACTGCTCTTGAAGATGACCGGGGTTTGATCCCCAGCACCCACATGGCAGCTGAGAACCTTCTGTAACTCCAATTCCAGGAGAACTCCAGTTCCAGGGGAATCCAACACCCTCTTCTGACCTCTGCGGCATTGCACAACATGGGTGCGCAAACCTGCATGCAGACACTACATTCATAAACATAAAAAATAAATAAATAAAATTTTAAAAAAATTAAAAAAAAATGCCCAACAGGAACAGCCCTTCTGAGCTAAATGTCTTCCATTTACCCTTGGCAATCAAACAGTAATAATGTCCATAATAATAGATGACTCCTTGTATAAACTAGAGTTCAGGGTTTCGTCAGACTCCTTGGATAAAAGCCTGCCAATAAACACCAGTGACCATGAACCCAGAACAAATAAGGGGATCACTCAAAATGGAATGACAGGATTATGAACCCAAGTTCTTCAAGCAAGTGAAAGTCCAGTTTCCAGATTATTTGTCTCATGGATTAAGCATATCCACCTAGTGGAGAAATGGGGTATTAAACACTAACACCCAAGAGTTCTAGCAACTGCTACTGGGTGCTCTACCTAGCTGAGGGATTTCATAGACTGCTGAATGAAATCTTCAAAATATATGTCAACTTCAACAGATCTTTGCTCTTCATTTATACCTCAAGGATGGGAAAGAGTTGCTATCAGCTTGTGAAAGATTCCCCCACTTGGTTAGACTTCCCTAGGTGAAAGTTCTAACCACTTCCCTCCTGAACTCCATGTAACCCCCTTGGAAGAGGAGACAAACTCTTCCAAGTTGGAGCTGTATGGTCGAGGTATGTTGTTCCAGAAGGACTGATCAGTTGTGTTGGCTTGAAAAACACTAGGTTTTTTGTTTCAGAATTATGAGCTTGTCCCCCTTCCTGTTTATTGCTCTTTCTTTTCCTCTTTTCTCATCTCTCTCTCTCTCTCTCTCTCTCTCTCTCTCTCTCTCTCTCTCTCGGCATTGTGGTGCACACCTGTAATTTCAGTTCTTCGGACCCTGAGGCAGGACAAGAGCTGGGAGTTTGAGGCCAGTCTTGGCTACAGCATAAACACAAACCCAGATTGGGCTGTAAAGTGAGACCTTGTCTCACAAAGACAATCAGTTTAGAGGGTACAAGTTGTCACTGAAACTTTTTCAAAATTGCAACACAAAAACTTCACACAACATTTCCTATGATCTCTCTTTGTAGATCTACTTCATGTTCCAAGATGATTGCTGGAGGCTATTTGCAAGGCCATTTATCAAGGATAACTTTGGGGCAAATCAGTACATTATAAACCTATTAGTGAGTGAGAATTTCCTCTATTAAACTCCAATGCTGAGACTCTGATTGACCAAGCAGTAATCAAGCAAGATTAGAGAAGCGTTCCAAACATGAGGGTTGAAGCCAAGAGGCTGCTGCTAATGGAAGTATCTTTCAGAGCTCCATAGCGCTGGAGTGTCAGAAAGCAGCCACTCATAAAACATTCTGTTTTTAAGGGAGAAATATAATACAATTATCTGAAATAGAGGTTTCTAAAGGAAGAAGATGCCAGGGTATTAAATTCTCTCTCTTTCTCTCATTTTTTTCTCTCTCTCTCTCTCTCCCTCTCCCTCCCTCTCTCATATCCCAGTCCTTACACTCCCTAGTAAACTGCTACCACGGAAATACAGTACAACCCAGCCTTTCCTCAACTTCAGCATGATATTCAAGGCCATTAATAGACTGAACATCTAGGACCTATCCCCTATCTGTTTCTTGGCTTTTCTCAAATAAACCCCCTGTCTAAATTCATCCACAGAGACAGGGGCAGAGAATGATCAAGAAGCATAGTTTTTTAATAGCTTATTTGTTCCTGAAGAAAGTAAAGTTTCTCATATTTCTCTTGTATTTCCCCATAGGTCGCTCCAGAATGCTGAATTCATCCTTGTAGGGGATGATGAAAAAGCAGGTTCCCAAGTTCACTGCTCCTCTTCTACTGTACTGACCGGGAAGGTCAGAAGCTTGTTCATCAGTGAACTTGAACCCCATCTAAGACACCCTCAGTCATGCAAGAGGAAGAGAATAAAACAACAAATCCCGAAGGATCACTGTGCCAAAAGTCAACCACGAAATTTCCTCAACATGAAGTTCACAAGACCCAGGCGGGCCAAAACCTTATTCCTAAAGGCTCTGCGTGTGTTGCTGCTTAATGCATGGGAAATGTGATTAGCTGCCAAAGAAAGGCCTAGAATCACTCCCTTTCTGACTAGATTACTGGATAATTAGATTGGTAGCAACTCTTCCCCATCTGTGGCTGTAAGATTAAATCTGGCTGCCGCTCTTCAGATAACTGTCAAACCCCACAAGAACAAACAGTGACACTGTGGGGAGTTGTTTTTTTGTTTTGTTTTGTTTTGTTTTTTTGAGTGTTCAAAGGCTCAAAATGCCCATTTTTTTTCTTAACAATAAAACATTAAAAATGTTCAATGTCATTGAATTTATTCAAATAGCGATTATATCAGATTAAGGAAATGGTATCAGACAGAGCATGCCGAAATGAACTCTATCTGTGTTAGGGAAAAAGACCAGGAGAATTGGGCAGCATCCCTGGGTCTGTGGGAGGAAAAGCAGAATGAATTGCCCTAAGAATAAAGAGAAGGGGTGTGTGCTTCAAACTCCTGGGCCTCTAACCTTTTGCAGCAAAGACCAAGTTCAATAAGACACAGCATCCTCTCCTGGCTCTGGGTGGACCTCTGGAGGTCTTTCTCCTCCATGACAAATTAAAAAAAAAAAAAAAAAAAAAAAGGTTTCCCTCTACTCTTCCTGGGAATCATCCCAGAGAGAAGACACAATGCAGCCTAGGCATCGCAGCAGGAAGTTCTGATACAGAAAGTTCATGCTAGGAACTATGCAATTAAGTTACCACCAAAGGAAAAAAAAATCATAAGGAATTCTTATCCCATTTAATAGGCTTACAGTTTGGTGGGGAGGTCTTCATGGCTATCCTCACCTTAGGTGTTACCCCTAGTACCTACTGTCTGATTCTGATCTCATTCTGGTCTCAACTATTGGAAAGTCTTCCACCAGCTCCCCCACTTCCTAGAGGTGGAGCACTGAATTTTGCAGGAGACAGCAAGAGGAAAGGCCTTGCTGCGTTCAGCGTGCATCATTTTATTTATTTGTGCTAAATAGGCCTGTCTTTTCTACTTATGAAAGCAATAAAGTTTCTTAAATTATGGAACCAACCCAGAGAAATCACAGAAATGGATAAGAAAATGTGGTATATATAGACAATGAATTTTTTTTTCTGCCATGAAGAAGTAAATTATTTTTCTTCACAGGAAAAAAATGGGTAAGAGAGAGACAGAGAGATACAGAGTGAAAATAGAGACAGAACTGTCTAGGGGAAAGCATGGAACCAATAGGAGGAGGGAGGGAGAGAGGGAGGGAGGGAGGGAGGGAGGGAGGGAGAACAGGATAGAGCAGTATAAGGGGAAATGTTCTCAGCCTACAGCACATACATGGACCAAAAATGGAAGAAATTTAAAAGGAAAAATGAACAAACTTTGCTGTTCAAAGATTATTTTACTTTTAGATATGTGTCTGTATCTATGTCTGTGTGTAGGTTGTGTGCACATGAGTTCAGGTGCTCATAGAACCTAGAGACATCAGCTTCCCTAAAGCTGGAGTTATAGGAGGTTTTAAGCTACCCCACTTGGGTGCTGCAGACTAAACTCCTGTCCTCTACAAGAATAGTGTGTGCTCTTAACCACTGAGCCATCTTTTCAACCCCTAAAGTTTGGTCTTAAAGCAGACTTTCAAAGATAAAGTTTTCAGGGACTGAGAAGATGGCACAGTCAGTAAAGAAGTTGCCACACAAGTATGAGTTTGATATCCACTGTCCGGCGTAGGGTAACACACCCCTGTAATCCCAACATCGTGGAAACAGAGAGCAACTTATGCCCAAGGTTCACTGACAAGCCAGCCAAATGGCAAGCTCCAGCTTCAGAGAGAGACCTTGTCTCAAAACAAGCTGGAGGGCAATTTAAGAAAGACACCTGATGTAATCTTCTGATCTCCACATTCATGTGCACATGTACAGGCAGAGAGAGGAGAGAGAGAGAGAGAGTGCTTTCAAAAACACTGATAAAAAATCAACATAAAGAAAAGTCTGATGTGCAGATGTGGTAAAATGAGGAGCCATTGGCTGAGGGGTGGGGACTTGAACTCATCTCTAAGGTAAATCCCAGCCCCTCCATTACCATCACAAGCTCTTGTGCCAAAGGGCTCCACATAGGTTCAGCAGCCACATCATCAACAGTTACACACACCATATCCTTTCTTTTCACAGAATGTCAGAAGGCATTGGCAATGAGCCTGTCCCCATCCTCCAGCTCAAGACATGAAAGCAGCTATTGTTCTAAGAAAGTGAGACCAGAGCCTATTCACAGACGCCGTGTCAGTACAGGAGTCCACTGAAGAAACAAGATGTAATTCAGTGTAGAACGTACCTAGTTGATCTTGGGTGAAGTCCTAGGTTCATCCCAGCCACCAAAAAGCACCCCCCAAAAGAAAAAAAAAGAATAATAAAGTGTTTTTTAACCAACTCAAATGTTCATGCGGTATGGGGGGGTGGAAAGTAAATGGGCAGAATTTTCTAAATTCAGTGGAATAAACTAAAAATAAAGGTATCACCATTTGGGGTGTAAAATGAAAGTGAATATATTTCACATCTTATTAAATGTGATTAATTGTCAAAAATTTTCTGGAAGCCATTTTAGCAAAACCTCAAAATATGCATTAGATATACATGAAAGTATATCATTTGACAGGTTGACAAAACGGCTCATCAGACACAGTCATTTGCTATCAAGCCTGACAACTTGAGTATCATCTCTGGATTCCACATGGTGAAATGAAAGAACCAACTCCCTCACATTGCTCTCTAACCTCCTCATATTTGCTGTGGTGGGTGGGTGACAGTCACTCTTCCACCCACTCAAGTACATGTAATAAAAATCTTAAAATATATATCAATCTCAAATCTCATTCTAAAGAAACATATATATATATATATATATATATATATATAGAGAGAGAGAGAGAGAGAGAGAGAGAGAGAGAGATTTTATTCTGAATTTAGTCCATGTAGTCATCTCAAAATATAAGTGATTTGATAATAACCACTATACCAAAGATGCAATATTAATTTAAAAAAAAGAATGAAGTTTCCCTAGAAAAGAAAAAGGAAGGCGGCCACAGAGATGACACTTTGTAGAAAACTTTACTAGCATAAAATTAATTTTATTACATAACATTTTAAAATGAGATTAAAGTGTTCTATTTAGGAGCAGACACAGTTTTGGATTTTCATCTTCTATTTTAAGTGCATATGTGTGTGTGTGTCTATGTAGAGAGTTTGTATTCTGTAAGTGGGAGTCTGCTAGAAGCTGGTGCTGGATCTTCTGGAGCTGGTATGACATTCAGTTGTAAGCCACCAAGTGGGTGCTGGGAACCAAGCTCCTGCTCACTGCAAGAACAGCAAGCGCTCCTTTTAAGAAATATTTTTAGGGTGTGAAAAGGTGGCTCATGAGTTAAGAGCACTGGCTGCTTTTGCAGAAGACTGGGGCTCAGTTGCCAGCACCCACCTGTCAGCTAAAAAAACATCCCTAATTCCAGTCCCAGGGAACCCAATGCCCTCTTCCGTCCTACATGGCCATCACATGACAAAGGTGCGTTTATATCCATGCAGGCCAAGCCTGACACTCATAAACAAGAAATAAAAATAAATTTAAAAATCAAAATAAAATAAAAATATTTTATTGATTCTTTGAAAATTTCATACAGTCTATTTTGATCATACTCAGACCCCATCCATCATCTCTGCCATCGACTTACTACCACACTACTTCATGGGCTCTATTATCATTGTCCTTCTTTTACAGTCCTAACAAGTCTAATCTGTGTCCTCTACTCTTGGGTGCGAGGCCATCACTTCAAGTTGGCTTGACCTACCTGCTGTGACATCCTTAAAGAAAACTGAATCTCCCTTTCCCAGCAGCAACTGCTCTTGACTGCTGAGGCGAGTCTCCAGAACTCCATTTTGAATTTTTGGTTTAAATAAAAGGGGGAAGATTAGAAGATACTAAAAAATGTCAGTTTTCACTTGACTCTTCAGTAAAACCACAGATGGTTTTTATTTATTTCTTAATGCTTTCCCTGATGTTTCTATTATGAACAAATATCCATGATAGCTCATTTATTGTACAACACACCAGGGAGTAGGCTACGCTTGTAACAAACACAGAACTCCCGTGTAACTCTCACAATAGTTCCAGGAAGCAGAAAACACCACTATCCCCACTTACAGGTGGATACAGTCACAGTGAGTGAGGTGACCTACAAATGATTCATCTGGCAGAAAATATCAGAAGAATTTAGGGTTCTAGAACAATACTGTTTTGTAAAGGATTATCCTTCTCTTTCCTTGTCTTGCAATATCATTCCTAAAACTGGGAACAACTTACATACAAGACAATGAAAATGGAGCCAAGAGGCACGATTTGATTGGCTGCAAAAAATAAAAAAATTGTCCAGAGGAATGTAAAATCATGCAAATTATTCCCACACTGTGAAATAATGCAATCTATGCCTAATGCAACTATTCTGGAAGATTACTTTATTCATGCTATCATCCTTTGATAACAAAAGTGTTTTGTCTTGTTTAAGATAGACAGATCACCACCTTCTACAATATAAGGAGTATAGTACAGTGTGGGTATTGGGGGCTATAAACTGAGCATTTTGTTTGCTTGTCCTCTCTAAAATTTACAGTTATTTCACTGAAAACATCTGAAATGGATAGTCTTTATCTTTTTTTTTTTTAAATTAGTTTTTATTGATGCTTTGTGCATTTCATACATTTTTCCAATTCAGTTCAGGCTTATTTCCCTTTCCCTCCCCCCCACCCCCACCCCATCCCAGATCATGCATTCTGCCATAACTGTCCTGCATCTTTCTCTCAGTTTTTTTTTTTTTTCATTTTGAGCTATAAGTGATAATCCATGAGTACAAGCATCCTTCATGCAAAACCTATCTGCAGGCTGTTGTGCCCAAACACCTACAGCCCCACCATCCAGTGGGGGGTGACAGGTTGTTTGTTCAATCAAGTTGATCAAATGAGTGTCCAGACTACATTGCTGTAGTTTCACCATTCACCCCAATCGCAGCCCTTACATTCTACCACGCCCCCTCTTCCGCAGGTTGTTCCCTAGGCTTAGAAAAGGGGCACAGGTGGATGAGAGGTAAAACAGTCCACTCTCTCTGGAGCTGTTGACTTGGACTCTGGTCAATTCTGGCTGTTTCCTTTCATGGGCTGACAGTTTGTCCAGGAATAACCTTTCGATCCTACTAATGAAGAACAAGCAATTAGATATATAGGTATTTAAGCAGCACTAATAGTTATGGTAGGTTACTTTAGCATAGACACATGTTTGGATATGTTAATCCATGAATTACAATTTTCCCCCCTGTTAAATATGACAGGGTCTTACTGTGGCTTATAACATCTCCTAACCTGTAGAGGATGTAAGCTTGTGGCATCAGCCATGGGTTATTTCTCCAAGGGGAGAGCCAATAGCCAATTAGATTTGGGATATACAGGCACATGGCTGCCTCTGCTGCACAGTATTTCCAGGCAGGTGAGGTGTAGCTGGTGCTGACGGTGGAGTCTTGCTTGACTCAGGGAGACCCATATTTGCTTTATTGGTTTAGTGGCCTTTGGTAACACTCTCTAAAGTCTTTATCTTATAAAACTTTAATTTTTTTTATTATAAAGGAAATATGTGTCTAATCTTGACATCTAGAGATAACTCTTTAATCTTTTGCTTCGCAGTTTTTTTTTTTTTTTTCCCATCGCTGTATCAGAGAGTGGCCAGTCCTTGTTTTTGTTTTGTTTTGTTTTGTTTTGTTTCTGGTTTTTGTTTTACACCACTTCAGGCATGAAGTGTTTTATGAAAGTTTCTTCTTCATAATGCAAATTCTACAGAAACAGAATACAATTGAAAAACAAAATACTACTTTGCATATGTAACAGAATGCTGTTCCTAAGTTTATAGACCAGTGTCATCAGAGGCACTCCTTAAAAATATAGAATGTTGCTGGACATAGAATGTGGTACATGCCTTTAATCCCAGCTCTTGGGAGGCAGAGGCAGGCAGATCTCTATGAGTTCAAGGCCAGCTTGATCTACATAGTGAGTTCCAAGACAGCTGGGGCTACAGAGACCCAGTCTCAAAAACAAAAACAAAGAACAACAACAACAACAAAAGAATAAAAAGTATATAGAATGTCTAGAAATTTCCCTGTGAATACTTTAGTTTATAATATCCATGATAAAACCAAGGACTAATTATTTTGAAATAAGTGCTGGTAAATTATTTCTCTGAAACAAGCCCATCCCTTTCCCCTTAAATGTGAAGGTCATTTCTAACTTTCTAGAAGTAGAGAAATTGAAATGAATTCTGGAGCACATGTTGAAACTTGGAAACTCAGCCACAGTAGACCAGCAAACCATCTTGGCTCCCACTCAGGCCTCTTTCCTCAAATGGGGCTCCTTTTCTTTCTGCTCAAACCTTTACTTTTTTATATATAAGTAAACTAGAATTACTTGAAATCTGAAAGACTTCGCACTGAAGGTCAAGGAACACTTTTAACTTTTGTGGGTGGAGTTATTCTGATTTATATTTTTATCAGATTCAAGAATCTGAATGTAGTTTCCAAAGTATCCATTTTTAAATGTGTCCTTATTTTATTTTGTGTGCACTAATAAAAATTTCTAAATCTGAAGAGCTGTGTGATGTCTAACAAATTTGGGGTTAATACTAGCATCAGAGGAGGGGCAGGGGAAGAGAACTGGGTTTAAAATAGACTCCGTTTGGCAGTATCTACAGAATAACATATTGTTTTCAATCTTTCTGATTACATTTCAAGTCAAAAAAATAATCCTGAGAAATGTTAGAGGAGAAATTATGGAGTAAGTTAGCCTGCCTTTTCTTCGCAGATTTCTGTAGACGTCAAAATGCTTCACAAATCATTCGCTTGAAAGGCTGTTGAATACTTTAGGATTGAGGTTATCTCTTTTGTACTTCCAGGATGAGGCAAGAGTTTGGAATGATCTGCCCAATAGTGACCATGAGAAACCCATCAACAGCTTTGGAGCTCTGTTGAGTAATAGAAGACAGTGACAAATACATCATCGAATAATGTTTGCAGCTGTGAAAGAAAAGCTTGCAAGCCACATGATCCAAGGAGATTAAGTAAAATGCTTGGGATAATATCAGAGTATCAAAAGTTCTGAGTTACAGCCTTAGTAGGGTAATGATTTTAAATATGTATCTATCTGCTAATAATGTTAGCCTCATAATCTATTGTTGACTTGGATTTAATTTTAATGCTTGTTTCTCTTCCAGCAGGATCGCATGCCTCATTATCCTGTCCTGGCATACTTTGTACGATAGATACATGATACAGGAAATTACTGGAATGAATCTCATCAGTGTTTTTCTTCAATCATATTGAATTTGCATTTTAGACTCTAAAATCTTTTTGTTTTGTGTGCGTTTGAGGGTGGGCTAACTATATTTTCCAGTGTAATTTCCAAATAGCTTACCACATTTATATATACTTTGCCCTATTTGTTTTATATAAAATATAGCTCATTGCAGGGCACAGTGGCAAAGGCAAGCAGATCTCTGTGAGACCGAGGCCAGCCTGGTCCACACAGTAAATTCCAAGTGGGCTAGGACTAGGGAGATCCTGTCCAAAAAAAAAAAAGTTTTAAAAACAGGATAGCTTTAAGGAAGGCTACAGCTAGGGAGAAAGCTTCCTTGGCAAAGTGTCTTGCACACACAAGGAACTGAGCTTGATTTCTGGAACTCATATAAAATAAATTTGGGCATGATTGCACATGCTTATAATCTCAGCACTGGGGCAGCAGAGAAAGACAGGTCCCAGGGGGACTCACTCATCTTTCAGCATGACTTACTTATCAAATTCCAGGCCAGTGAGAGATTCTACTTCACAAAGTGGATGGGACCTGAGGAATGACACCTGAGGCTGTTCCTAGGCTCCACACACACATTCACACATGTGCAGAAGTTATATTCTCACAAATAAAATAGTTTGTCCAACTCTGTTGGTACCTCTATTCCTTTATGAGCAAACCAGAGAAACTTGAATTCTACAAGACTTCACATTGAAGGACACATAAATCTTTTAATCTCTTCGAGTGAAATTATTGCAATTTATATTTTTAGCATATGCAAGAATCTAAATATGTTCTCCAATTTCTCAAACTAGATGTTCAAGAAGAGACTCCTCATATTTTTTCCCAGTGGTAAAGCATGAAGTAGAAACATCAAATTACCACCTATAAAGGCTTCTGGAGTTAGGGTATTCTTGAACAAGTTTCTTTATTGCTCTTTAAGTTATGTTTTCCATTTTATGAAGAGAGAAATAGCCTATTCAAGTGCCCATGTTATTATGGATGCTAAATGCATTTAAAATGCATTCTGATAGTTAATACTAACAGGGACCTACAAAGATAATACTGAATGTAGCACTTTTAGTGTGTTCCCACAGAAAGAGTGTCCCTCGAAGTTTCCTTTTGACCAACTTGAGATACTTGTTAAAAGGTCAGAAATTACGGGACTTGGGGCATAGCTCAGTGGTAGAGCACTTGCTTAGCTTCTGCAAAGCGCTGGAACAGGCTAGGCAAGGAGTTACATACGAAGCAACCAAGGAAACTGCCATTGTACATGTGACCAGCCTCTCCTGATAGTCTCATAACAGAAAGAACCTTTGTAGTCACATATCCTTGAGGGCAGAAATTAACGCTCCAAGGCATTTTTCACCAAAAAGGACACATATCAAAAGCCCTCAGGCTTGTTATCATTATCATGTATATTATGGTTTGATATTCCTCTTTGTGGGATTTTCTAGAGGATCACCAGAGGAAATACCTTAGAAGGGAGATGCTGTCCACCAAAACTTGAGAGAAAAAGGGTCACCTTGTCCACCTCATAAATATTCATAAAAGCTTCTCTAAAATCCATAACACTGACCCAACTGTAGCTACCCCTCTTTTTAAACTGCACTCCAATCATATTTTGGAGTGTTTGCTTTGCTAAATAAACTTCTGCTGAAACAATCTGCTGTTGACTGAATTATTTCCTTTGAAAAAAGTCAAGAACCAAGGGTAAAGCTTTCACCCAGCCAGCGGCAGCCCAAGCAAGATCCCCAACAGAGCAGATACTGATGAACAGTCAGAAGAATCCTTTAATTTCATGTGAATCATTAGCCTGGCATTGGTCAAGTTACATCAATAATTAAAGTATCGAGAAGGAGAAACTGTGGGAGTGAATTGCCTGGCTCCTTCTTTAGAGATCTTCGCAGACTTCAAATGCTTCATAACTCATTTAGATGAATGGCACTAGGATACCTCAGGACTGATGGGTAGTGGTGGGTGGAGCATATCCCTCGGGATTTCCAGAGAGCTTGTTCTGCCCTTGGAAATGAAACCCACCATAGCAATCAGCACTCCAAGCACACCCCCCCCTCCCGTTGGTACCTTCATTGGCACAGACATTCTCAAGCAGCAGCTGTCCCTGGGGACATCAACCTGCCATCTCTTCTGATCAGTGAGTTAAGAAGAAATAAACTCATAAATGAGCAAGGAAAAAAAAAAACATAGATTCCTAAGTGCCATGGCTTATTGAAACTAGCTCAGAGAGATGCATCCTTGTACATGAAATGCAGGTATGCTTCTCTGTTGCTACCTCATTAAGAGCCTGTACCCCAATGATCATCTGAGAATAAAATAAGAATCATTTGCAGCACACCAACAGGATCTGCTGGTGGATCCTTCTTGGAAACGACCCAGTTGCTACTTTGTGTAACACAGACAAACAGTGCATGATCCTTAGGTACTGGTAATTACCCCCCCCCCTTATTTCAACCAGTTCATTCATTAAAGAAAATAAAACCTAATTAAAATAGGGCTCCATGTATCTATTTTGGAAAATCACCTCCCATAGCATATAGTCTGAGGCAGGTAAATGAGCATTCATTTGCCCTGTGAGTCCTGCTGTGTAAATGTCTGCACTAGGGAGCTGATACTTACAATGTTAGCACTTCCAACATAAGCAATTCACACAAAGCATCTTTGGTTATAATATGTAACTTCCAGAAACCTATTAAATGCTTTAAATTCCATTTCTAAAGGGACATTTTGCTGGATGTCCTATAATCTAAAAGCCAAAACATGACACATGAAAATCACAATGAAATTCAAAACATTGTCCCACTCTCTGCCCTCCCCTATCACATATATTAATAGTTCTAGTTGACAGAGTATTCATTTACCAGCCTCAGAGTGTTTGATTTCCTTTAGGAAAAAAAATTTATTTGCACTTTACAACTATCATTAACTTCAAAGGATACTGACAGCTCTCAAGTTATTAAGTTAAAAGGCAGCCAACTTTTAGGCTGGAGTCGCTGCAAATTAATTCTGTCTTATGAGGCCACACTGGGTCAATTCCTGAGCTTGTGGCAATAAATAAAACTTATTCTAATATAAAAGACAAGTGAGGATAGCAACGTGCTTTTCTGATTAAAATGCTCAGAAGTGGGCAGGATCCAGGCTGTATCTAAAACATGGGTAACGATTTCATGCCTTCTCTGGTTGAGATTTGTATTTGTCTGACCTGGGAACACACAGAAAAAAACAAAACAAAACAAAACAAAAAACAGGAACAGTAAACCTCCCCCAACCCCATCCCCATTATTTTCTCAATGTTGGCAACAAATTTTTCTACACACTTGTTTCCCAGCATCCCTTGCAGCTAGGTGACCTTGTTAGATCAATGAGGACTAAGCCACGATGAAACTGATTTCCCAGCTTTCAACATCATTTTCCTTCTTGTCTCCTTTTTCTTTTCCTTTGGACCACAGATGGTAGATTTGTGAAACAAAATTCAGAGGGAAAAATCTGAGATGTAGAGTTTATTTGGATACCTTAAAAATAATACACTTGGGGCTGAAGAGATGGCTCAACAGTTAAGAGCACTGACTGCTCTTGCAGAGGACCCAGGTTCGATTCCCAGCACCCACATGGCAGCTAAGAACCGTCTTTAACTCCAGTTCCAGGGGAATCCGACACCCTCTTCTGACCTCCGAGGCATTGCACTACATGGGTGCATCAGCCCACATGCAGGCAGTACACTTATACATGTAAAAAAAATAATAAAAAATTAAAAAAATACAACTTAAAGACTTCGAGTACTTAAGCATCAAGATAGAGGAATCATATGTCTCCCTAATTCCAAGAGTGCAGCTGACATAGGATGTGATGCATATCTGTTAGGTGATGAATTGGTTAAAAATGACAGGAAGAAGTAAATGATGGGACAACTCCCATGAGAGTGCGGAGAGAGCACTATTAAGGGCAGGGAGTGGCTCAGGTTGTAAGGTGCTCCCTTACAAGGATGAATACCTGAGTCTAATACCCAGAGTCCATGCAATACCAGATGTGGTGGTATATACCCAGCATTTAGGAGGCATGGACAGGAGGATACCTGGGGCTCAGTGACCAGCCACTACAGCCTGAATAGTAAGCTCCAGGCCAAGGAAAGGCATTGTGTCAAAGAAATGGTTAGAGTGTCTGGCTGTTACAGCTTATCGTCTGCCAGCCGTACACACATAGCTTGCCTAGCATGTAGGAAGCCCTGGCTTCAACCTCAAGAATCTTATAAACTAGGAGCTGTGGCACTCAGGCAGTGAAGGCAGAAGGATCAGAAATTCAAGGTCACTCTTGGCCACATAGGGAGTTTAAAACTTGAGAACAAAGTCTGATGTAGAAATATAATTACTAGGTATCAGGGCCTATGGATAATATTAAAGACATAAAGTTGGGTGACTGACATGAATGTCAAAGCTCTTGAAGCATGGAACCAGTAGGTGAACAGTAACCCTTACCTAGCATGACTAATAAAACTGAGAGGATTCTGAGTGTGATAATGTTCACCTACACTCCCAACCTTCCTGAGGCTGAGCGCAGAAGGCTACCATGAGTTTAAAGCATGCTTGGGCTAGAAAGACAGACTCTGACTCACAGACACAAACAAGCAAACAAACAACAACAGTAATGAAGCTTATTCCATAAAGGTATTCAGCCAGCATTCAAAATGCTGGTTACAGTGCTGTGGTAATAACTGAGCCTAGAGTATAGAAAAGCCCATTTACAGAAAAATGAGCTCACTCTGCAAATATGATAGAACCCTGAGCACAGTGCAGGTAATGGTAGCGACTCGGAAGAAATTGTGTTTTTCCCTGTATAAATGAACAGGAGGCATTAGAAAAGATTATTATGTTGGTTATGGCTACCGCAGAAAGAGAACCCAAGACAAGGATTTCTTAGAATGGGTTATATGAGCAACTCAGGAAGAAAAGGATATCAGTGAATAAGGTGTTATCCTTGTCAGTAACTGGGGAGCACTGAGATATGGCTAAGAATCATCTCAAAGGAAGGGAAGTATTTACCTGCTCCTTGCTTGTGAGGGACTTTTGAGCATTACTTCCAGAAAAACAGGTCCCAGGTAGGCAGTACTAGGTGCTGTCAGTGAGCTGATTTTCTGCATACACAAATAAACTAGATTTCTTTTGCCATCTGCTGATACACTTAAACTGTATGAACATAAATTAAATTTGGTTTCCTTACCTTACTTTGGGTATCGACATAACACAGGCATCTGCACAGAGAATCTATCTGTATCTCGACACAATTCTAACACCGAAGTGACACTAGGCACATGCTGAAAGTGAGAACCTACCTCAACAAAGAGCAAAAAGAACACAGTGTCCCGCCTCTTTGGTCCCCATCCCTGGCACTAGGCTAGAGCACTGCCAGTGACCAGTGAACAGCTCCTAGATCCTTAGTTATTCTGTTGACATGAACATTTTTCTCTTGTCAGAGACAACAGTTAACATTGCAGGCTGTAAAAATAATGCTTGAGTGACTGGAAAGATGGTTCAACAGTTAAGAACACTGGCTACTCTTACACAGGACCTTCATTCACTTCCCAGCACCCACACTGGGCTAACAATTGTCTGTAACTCCAGTTCCAGGGGAATCCAATGCCCTCTTCTGGCTTCTGTGAGTATTGCATGCACATGGTACATATACATATATCCATGAAAAACACACATACAAAATAAAACCTAATTAATTAAAATATTGCTATAAAATTTCTTTCTTCTTTAGAATTTTTAAATTTTATGTCTGTGTATGTATAGGGGCATGTACATGTGAGTGCTGGTGTCCAGAGAGACTGGATACCCTGAGCTGGGATTACAGGCATTATGAGCTGCTGTACTTGGGTGCTGGGATCTAACTTGTATCCAGTGTAAGAGCAGCAAGTGCTCTTAACCACTGAGTTATTTCTTCAGCACTACATGTTATCTGTCTATCATCTATCTATCTATCTATCTATCTATCTATCTATCTATCTATCTGTCTGTCTATCTATCATCTATCTATCTCTATCTATCATCTGTCTATCTCTATCTATCATCTATCATCTATCTACCATCTATCTATCATCTAACTATCTATCATCTATTCACTTTAAACAACATCTCATTGTATATGCCGTGTATCGATGCTGGTGCAGAACTCACTGTGCAGGCCAGGCTGGCTTCATATACACAATCCTCCCGACTCAGCTTCCTGAGTGCTGGGATTTTAAGCATGAACAACCATGAAATTTCTGTATGGGATATTAGCCAGTTACTTGTCTCACCTTATTTAAGAAAAAAGAAAAGGTGAAATTATGGTGTGGGGTTATTTAAATAGTGTTTTTGTATATTCATAGCTATGAAAATCCAGTGGGTAAATTGTGAATCAGAGACAGCAGAAATCAGCCAGGCAGACAAGCTGGAACTTCATTCTCACCTGCTCCTGGGAATTTAGGAAAGATTTCTCCCTCACTTGTTTTCTGGAGTTGGGTTTTGGCTCACTATAGTTTATAAGGCAGAACCATGTTCCAGTCATTGGCCAAGAAAAGCAGTTTCTCTAAGAATATGGTATTTGGATTTCAATAAAGCCTTTCGGTAGTTTAAACGATGTAACTGAAATAGCTAAATAGGACCCAGGTGCCCAAGACAGAAGTAAACTTGCATTTAGCATGATCTTTGACTATGGATTCTGAAATCAAGGCAGTAATGCAGCAGTTTTATGTTATACAAATATATTCTGGTACACCACTGCCTCCTTGATCTCATGTGCTTTTGCTAAGTAGGGGATTATAATTTTTAAAATGCAGGCACTCGTGAGATGCTCAGCAGTTAAGATCACTCATTGCTCTTATAGAAGACCAGAGTTCAGATCCCAGCAGCACTCACATGGGAGCTCACAACTGCCTGTAACTCCAGTTCCAGGGAATCCAACGCCCTCTTCTGGCCTCTGTGGGAACCTGCACAAGCATGGTGCCCATTTATACAATTGGCCAAAGCACTGAGAGACATAAAGTAAAATTAATGAAATGTGTAAAAAAAAAGTAATAGAGGCAGAAATGGTGCTTCAGCAGGATGAGTGAGGAGAAAACCTAGAACTCACCTCTCTGGAACATTCTCAATGGTTATTTATAGAAGCACAGCACAAGGTTTGTTTGAAACTCTATAAAACTGCTTTTTAGCACATAGTAAACCTAATTAGAGCAGAAAGGAGAACCTTTGGCTGGGTCATTTCTCAAAGGAAAATGAACCAGTGCTATCAGAAACAGTGTAAGGATTTGGAAATGAAAGGGGGAAGAGGGTTGTGGGTCTGCGTTGCTCAGAGGAAATTTCTCAAAGTCTCTGCCTGGGAGGACCACACACAGGGGTCCATCCTTTGTCCCTTCTGCTTTGCACATCCACAAGCCTCTTTTTTAGAGAATTTACCTTTTGTTTTGCTTTTGTTTTATGTCACAGATGTCTCTGTAGTCATTTTCCCTGGCTTTGAGTTGGAAAAAAATGCTATTTGCAACACTGAATATTTCAAAGCCACCACAAAATCGTCTTTAGAATCAGAGGCCCTCCTCACAAAAAACAAGGGAGGAATGGAAGTCTCAAGTCCTAAGACTTGAGTACCCAATGTTTAGTAGCTCTGTTAGGGAAAGGAAAACAGAATTCTAAATCTTTTCTAGTATATCAGTTAAAAACAAAGTATTAGGCTGGGCGTGGTGGCACATGCCTTTAATCCTAGCACTTGGAAGACAGAGGCAGGTGGATCTCTGTGAGTTCAAGGCCCGCTTGGTCTACAAAGTGAGCTCCAGGCCAGCTGGAACTAAAGGGAGACCCTGTCTTAAAAAGACAAAACAACAACAAAAAGCAACAACCAACAAAGTATTAGGCCTGGAGAGATGGTTCAGGCTGGTAAGGTCCTTGCTGCACAAGCATAAGGACCTGAGTTCAACCCCTAGAACTCATATAAAAAAACCAGGCTTGATGGTGCATGTTTGAGATTTCAGTTCTGGGGAGGCAAAGACAGGTGGATCCCTGGGGCTTCCTAGACAGTAAAACAATTTGTTGAGTGGCAGACAAGTTAGAAACCTTGCCTCAAAAAGGAAAGAAGAAGGAGGAAGAGGAGGAGGAGGAGGAGGAGGAGGAGGAGGAGGAGGAGGAGGAGGAGGAGGAGGAGGAAAGGAATGAAAGGAAGAAAGGAATGGGGGAGGCAGGGAGGAGGGAAAGAGAGAAAGGAAGGAGAAGGAAGGAAGGAAGGAAGGAAGGAAGGAAGGAGGGAGGGAGGGAGGGAGGGAGGGAGGGAGGGAGGAAGGAAGGAAGGAAGGAAGGAAGGAAGGAAGGAAGGAAGGAAGGAAGGAAGGAAGGAAGGAAGGAAGGAAAAAAGTGGTGGTGCTCTGTCCAGGAGACAGAAGTCTCAGTTGCCCTCTGACTTTCACAGGAATGCACACTCATGCACACGCTCCTGATCACACAAGTGCCCCTGTCAGTTTCTAAATCCTTGATAAGCAAGCAGGGTCGCTGAGAAGTAATAAAGATGATGCCCTTCCGGGTGTTTATAGGTCTTAAGTCCTTGGGGTGCCCCCTGTAGTCAGCAGGGTCTTTTTCAGGTCACCTACTCCAAACCAGTTCAGAAAAGACTGAGGCCTGACCTGAACACTACTTCAGGTGAAGCCATAGTTCTAGGAGTCTTTACTTCTTTGTTAAAGCTGACCAATCCACAGTTAAAGGAAAGGAAAACATTAAAACCCTTAGAACCCAGGTCGCAGTGTAGAATCTGAGGAGGAGTGGAGGGAGGCTCAGGGGACGAAAGGGCATTGGATTCTTAGCTTCTGAATTCCTTTCATGCAGACCCTTCTCTCTCTCTCTCTCTCTCTCTCTCTCTCTCTCTCTCTCAGATTCTTTATGTGTATGGATGGGATTGTTTTTCTTAAGTAACAATTTGTAACAATTTGTTTCTTGCTCTCTACTGGTCTGAGATTTTTTTTCCTGCCTCTTAATTCTTTACTTGGCTGAAAAAGCAGAAGCAGCGCCTAATGCTGACCAAATCAAACTATGGCAGGAACACGCTTGCACACATACACAAAAGCATGTATGTCCTAAGTCCTTTCCCGTTCTCTTTACACCCTTCCAGTACCAATTTTCTTAATGAAGTTGGTGAAGAAAAGCCAATGTAAGAGATGGCCTAGCGGTTAAGAGCTCCGACCGCTCTTACAGAGGACCCGGGTTCGATCCCCAGCACCCACATGGTGGCCGAGAACCATCTGAAACTCCAATTCCAGGAGAACTCCAGTTCCAGGGGAATCCGACACCCTCTTCTGACCTCCGCGGCATTGCACGACACGAGTGCACAGACCTGCATGCAGACAGTGCATTCATACACATACAGAAATAAAAAAAAAGCGCCAATGTAAAATTAAGGTAACTCCATAAAATTCAGAATTTTAACTTCTCGGATGGGTATTTCAAATTCTCATCTTGGGGCATCTTGGGGAAGGCGCTAGGTCCCAAATGTCTCTCAGTCTGCATCACATCTATGCACAACTTTGTCAAAGCATGATTTGATTCTAAGCAAACTCTGACTCCGAACTCTGCAGAACAGTGTAACCAGGCAGGCACCAGTCTGCACAGGATAAAGAAATCATGTAATCTAGTGTAATTACTCTTGGTTTTCAAGGAAGTCTGTGAATAGACTTTCTCTCCGACCAGGCTGCATTTCTGGGTGGCGCGTGCATGCATGCACGTGGCAGGGCCCTCGGTTCTTTGTGTCTGGCAAATTTTCATGGGATCAGGTGGAGGCTGAGGCCACAGGCTCCTGCCAACCATTCACTCCCAGCAAAGACATCTGAAAAGAGTTAACCTTGCTTTTCCTCCCCTTTACTGTTTAATTTGCACAGATCATTAGCAAATGAAAGGTGCTCTGCAAACAGAACAAAATGGGTTTTCAGACAGACAAATACCCGTTGAAAAAGACAAGAAAAATATACTTAAACTGGGCTATTCACTGCAGAAAATCTCATTATAAACAAGTCAGCAGGCATTATTGATATGGGGCACATGTGATTATATCAGTGGGGGTGAATTTTTGTCCTACTGGGATTTTGGTATTTGACTTCTATGCTATACCACAAGTTTTTCTAAAGAAAGGTAATAACATTGTAAAGCCAATGGAAAAACAAATTCTGTGTTCTATAAATGTGAATAATAATTTTGCATGGAAATTGAAAGTTTTTATTTCTGTTGAGATTGACCAGTAATGTCACTCGATAATATCTATTATTTTTTTGGCTTTATTTTTTATTTTATACATGTATGTGTGTGTTGCATGCATGCATGTGATTGCACTCGTGTTGTGAAATGCTAGCAGAGGACAGAAGAGGGTCTTGGATCCCCAGGAACTGGAGTTATGGGAGGTTATTAGCTGCCATGTGAGTGCTGGGATTCGAACCCAGGTCTTCTGCAAGAACAGTGAGTGCTCTTAACTGCTGAGCCATCTCTTCAGTTCCAACATTTATTATTTATAGTGATTTAGCTGATTCAAATTCTACTGATAAAAATGAAGAAGCAGGGGCTAGAAAGATGGCTCAGTGTGTAAGAGCTCTCGATACTCTTGAAGAAACCCAGGTTCAGGTCCCAGCACCTGCATCGTGGCTAACAACCCTCCTTAATTCAGTTCCAGGGGATCAAACACTCTTTTTCCCTCCACAGGCATTCCATGTACATGTGCACTTACATACATGCAGGCAAGACACTCATACACATAAAATAAAAAATATATTGATTTAATTTTGTAATGAAGATTCAATTAGAGATGAACTAATGGTAGCAAAGTATGGATGTCTGGGAAGCAGCAGCCGTCGTGTTGTCAGGGATCTCTTCATCACACTGCGATGGTAAAATCCTGGAAAATATAATGTAAATGAATGCTTTTGCTTTCATGTGATCTTGAGGCAGAACAGAAAGAGGAATGGTGGTCTAGAAGAGAGAGAGGGGCCTGTCATCCTGGAGTCTGGTTGGAGCCTCCATCTGAGAAGCAAGAATTCCTGCACAATCAGCATTTGCTGTAAAAGCCACTATGAGGGTCAGAGGACAACTTTTAGGAGTTGTCTCTCCTTCTAGCAAATGGATCCCAGGGATCAAACTTGGTCACCAGGCTCACCAGCAAGCACCACCCCTGCTTCCGGGTGCCTCTTTTGCTCTTAACCTTTGTGCTTAAGATCTTCACTAAAGTCTGTATCTCTGCTTCATAAACTGGATGGGCCGAGTCAAAGTCCCTAAAACTCTAGGGGAATTCTTCAGGCCATTGAAAGTGACAGTGTGGAGCTGTCCTCTGTCACCTACACCCCAAAGCCTGGTAATTTTATGTATTTATGTTACTTGAAAATATTTTTTTAGTTTATTATCCTCACACTAAAATCTACAATGTAATGGGTACCAAGACAGAAAAGTCTTCTGATTTCTTAAATCCTTCCTTCACTTAATTGATACCAGCTTAATACGTTTTAAAAATATGTGAGCCTTAGGTTGGAGAGATGGTACCGTAGCTAAGAACACAAGCTATTTTTGCAGAGGACCATAGTTGTGTTCCCAGCAACAACACTAGATGATTCAGGACCAAATCTCCAGCTCCAGGGGATCTGATGCCTTCTTCTGGCCTTGATGGGAACCTGCATGTACAAGGTGCATGTGAACTCACACAACAAACACACACATAAAGTAAATATATATATAGATGTACAAATACATATATATGTATGTATGGAAAGAGAGAATGAGAGAGGGAGTTACTTAAATGTTCTGAGTACTGGGAGATACTAAGTCTAGAAAGAATTAAGTTAGGCTTTTCTGCTACACAATTAGAAGTGATAAATAGTTCTGGAAAAAAGAAG
>VZQC01006589.1:350139-435139 GCA_009823505.1 Rhizomys pruinosus
TTCTTCAAGCCAGATTCTGCAGGAATAGTTAATAAAAAAAAAGGCAACAGAAAAAAAATCCAGAAATAAAGTCAATGACTAACCAGCTTCAGTCCCCTCCTGCCATAAGCCTTATATTAAATTTCATTCATGCTTCCTCTTTTCTTCTGTTTCATAAAACGAGAGCCTGATTTCCTATGACCTACTATAAACTTAATGGAGAATTAACACCAGGGAGTAGAATGCTAATCCTTAGATTTTAATTATCTGGCCTTGTGGTGGAGGCTTCTGCAGCTCACACAGAGTGTAAAATTGATAACTGCCTGTCAGAGCAACTATATTTTAAGCTGTGATTTAGTCTCTGAGTTAACATTTGCTTAAAGTTTAGACTGCAAAGGAGTATACAAGAGGAAAATAAAATCAAAATTTGAGCCACTGCTGATGGAGCACTTGGCTTTAGGCAGAGCTCACACTCAGGAGACAGAGCCAAAATTCACATTGTAGTGAGAAGAAAAGAACGCAGCAGCAGCTATGCTACTGGTGGGTTCCTTGTAGGTGAAATACAGTTTTTTAAGAAACAGAGACAGGGCTGGAGAGATGGCTCAGCGGTTAAGAGCACTGACTGCTCTTGCAGAGGACCCAGGCTCAATTCCCAGCACCCACATAGCAGCTAAGAACCATCTCTAACTCCAGTTCCAGGGGAATCTGACGCTCTCTTCTGACCTTCGAGGAATTGCATGACATGGGTGCACAAACCTACATGCAGACAATAAACTCATATACATAAAAAATAATAAAGTTCTTCCAGGTTAGCAAAGCTAAGGGAGTGTGTGTGTGTGTGTGTGTGTGTGTGTGTGTGTGTGAATTAGGATAGGCACATATATTGGGGGGTGTGCATATGTGTGAAGTAATGAGGCACATATACAGCATGTGTGTGTGTGTGTGTGCGTGTGTGTAAGGTGTATATTCAGCCTGAACAATAGGTGATGTTCTATCTAAAAATTTTTGAAATTTGCTGTGAAACACTTTTAAAAAAATTTTAAATTTCAAAGCCTTTGTGGCACCTAGAAGGTAAGTTTCATTAGGACTCATTATAAATAGTTGTTACACAACAGTGATTTATATCTCCATTTATCTCAGATGCATTACCGTTTTTTATCAGAGTCTGTAAACCAATGTTGTTTAGTATACACATATTTACTTTTACTAAGTCCTAAAACACCATGTATCCTGTAGACAGTGTCTAGGCAAAACTGGGCACTTGTTGAACTCACGTCAATTAAATATATTTAATCGGTATACACACGTGCCCTCACCCACCCCTCCCCCCATTCCCAATCACCATTTCGGTCCATTTTTCCGATGCGTCCATTTGTTGTTGTTCTTTACTATGCTCCCTCTCATGAGAAATGGGTTTTACATGAAGGAGCTGTACTCATGGATTAGCACTTATAGCTAAAAAAAAAAAAAAAAACAGAGAGATATGCAGGACAGTCATGGCAGAATGCATGATCTCGGTTGGGGTGGGGGTGGGGGGGGAAGGGAAGGGGAGATATGCCTGAACTGAATTGGAAAATGATGTATGAAATGCACAAAGCATCAATAAAAAAAATTTTAATTTATTTTTATGTGTATGAATGTACTGTCTGCATGTAGGTCTATGCCCGTGTCATGCAATGATGTGGAGGTCAGAAGAGGGTGTCGGATTCCCCTGGAACTGGAGTTAAAGACGGTTCTCAGCTGCCATGTGGGTGCTGGGGATCGAACCCGGGTCCTCTGCAAGAGCAGTCGGCGCTCTTAACCGCTAGGCCATCTCTCCAGCCACATGAAACACGTTTTATAAGAAAAGCAGAAACTGGGGCTGGAGAGATGGCCTAGTGGTTAAGAGTGCCGACTGCTCTTGCAGAGGACCTGGGTTTGATCCCCAGCACCCACAGGGTGGCTGAGAACCGTCTTTAACACCAGTTTCAGGGGAATCTGACGCCCTCTTCTGACCTCCACAGCATTGCACGACACAGGTGCACAAACCTACATGCAGATGGTACATTCATACACATACAAAAATAAATAAAATAAAATAAATAAAAAAAAGAAAAACAGAAACCCCCACACTTTCAGACAGTTCTTTATGGCCCCGGTGCAGTCACCACCCATTGTCCTCTCAGCGAAGACAGCAGTAGATGGCTCCTTGAACACTTTCAGAAAAGGGTGCTGGATTGAGTTAAGAAGCAATAGTACTCAGGCAGTGTTCCCTCTTATTCTCTGTGACAGCAGCCTGGGAGCAAGTTCCTCTGGTGTCAGAAACCACTCTCAGTTCCCTGACTGCAGTCTCACTCAGTTCTGCTTAACCCTGGGCCCTGAAAGAAGGTACCTCCTCCCCGGATGTTGGAAAATCTCCTGACATCCAGCAGATGCACTGGTTTAGTGACCTTCTCATTGCTCTGGAAGGGTTAACACTTTGTAGATTCAGCAGGGCTGACTGGCCACAGATCACAGAGAGCCGTCAATGCTAATGGATGGCGGGTCCAAGGAGGCCTCACTAAGAAAAGATTCCTTCCATAATGCAGTCTCCTCCAAGGATCAAAGGTTTTGCTGACTCTTGTTTTAAGTTGGTTCCATGGGGTCTGTTACACAAATGCTACAGAAATAAAAACAAAACAATACAAAACAAGCAAACTTAACTGTGTTCAGGAATGGACCAGTTTGCCTCAAGTGCTATGAATTTTAAATAATTTGTAATCAATATTCCAAGCCAAGGGGAATCCTCATGTCACCAAGATATATTCCTTTCTTTCCAAAGAATCTGTCTACTCTCTACATGTGTGTGCAGGTACACATGACATGTGTGTATCCGTGTGTGTGTGGGGGTCAAAAAATCAACCTTGGGTGTTGTTTCTCAGGCACAGGTCATCTGATTTGGACACGGTCTTTCTCTAGCCTGTGGCTCATTTACCAGTTACAGTAGCTGGCCAGCAACCTCAGACACTACCTGCCTCTGCCTCAGCTGCTGGAATCACAAGTGAGCACCACCATGCCCAATATTTAGTGTGGGCTCTAAGGTCTGGAATCAGGTCCTCGTTTGTAAGGTGAGCACTTTGCTGACTGAGCCATCACTCTGCCTCCATTTTGTATTTCTTTTTTGGTGTGTTTTTGACTCAGAGTGTCCCTAGGTAGCCCATGCTGACCTTGAAATTGCAGCAATTTTCCTGCTTCTGGGCCACAGGTCCTGGAATTACAGGCATATAACACCATGACTGGTTTTATTTTATTTTAATTTTTTTAATAAAATATATCCTTTGTTTTTTTTTTCTAGACCCATGTCCCCCACCCTATTCCCCACCCCACCAGAGCTCGTGCATTCTGCCAAACATGCTTTTCATCTCTCTCTCAGTCTTTCTCAAAATTCTCCATGTGGAAGTTGACTGTTTTGAGCAGAAGTTCACCATTTCAGTCAGTTCTTTGATGCAGTCCTTTCTGTTGTTGATGTTGTTGTTGTTGTTGTTTCCAATATACATCACTCCCAACTACTTGAACAAAAGCTCTAGGGGCCGTGCACAAGTAATACTTATAACTAGGTAATTGGCACTAGCATCCACAGATGAGGGATACCATTCATCATTTGTTTATTTTATTTTATTATTTTATTTTTAACAAAGTGTAGTTGGTGTGGTGGCACACTCCTTTAATCCCAGCCTTTGGGAGGCAAAGGCAGGCAGATCTTTGTAAGTTCTGGCCATTATAGACTACATAGTGAGTTTCAGGGGAGCTGGGACTACAAAAAAAAAAATCAAGACAAGATATCTATAATTATGTGGAACAAAATGGGCCGAGTCCTGTTGAGATTCTCAGTTTCTTGTGCTGATCTTCCCTCTCCCCTCCCTTGTCTCAGAACTCAGAGAACACATTCAGGTCATGATGATGGCATAAGAAAGAAGAAATGGAAACTGGACAACTGAAGGCTAATGTGTTCCCAGGTGATAATCACAGGTGAGTTTTCAGGATTTCAAAACTGAACGTAAAGGATCGAAAAACCTCAGCTTTAACTCCCCAGAAAGTTCCTCTTCAAAGTTCCCCCACATTAATGTTCTACAAAATTAAGTTTTGATTTAATCCTTTTTATAAAATATTTTATTTATTTATTTTATGTGTGCGAGTGCTTTGCATGTAACTGCATCACAAGAATGTAATGGTTGTGGTGGCCAGAAGATGACAACTGAATCACATGATGGTTGTGGAGGCCAGAAGATGATAACTGCTGGAATTAGAATGACAGGTGCTTGTGAGCCACCCTTGGCTACTGGGAACTGAACCCGGGTCCTCAGCAAGAGGAGCCAGTGCTCTTAACTCCCAAGCCATCTCTCTAGCCTTAGATTTAATCTTGAAGACTGAGGTCTCTCAGTTAACAACCTCTCTCAGATAGTGGTCCTATCTGAAAAGAATTTAGAAATGCTTTCCCAAATCCCTTTCTGAAATGTTTACTCTGCACGCTGGATCATGTGGATTTAGGTCATTGGACAAATTTATAGGTAACTTGGGATACACTTTGTGTGTATTTTGAAAATGTGAGTTCATGGTGAGTAAGTTGCACACTGGCATGGCTTCTGAGATATTAGGTTGAAATAAAACAGCCCTAAGTAACACCCATATTGGTTGTCTGTTATTTTTTTTTTCATAATAAAGTGAACTATAGTCCACAAAATTAATTTACCAGACATATCACATAAAAACATCTGTTGGTTTCAGCAACACCCTGTGAAACTCTAGCTTCATGCGTGCTCCGCTGTGATCCATCCCTGTCCATTACTCTATTGACATCTATCAGCAAGAGAGCATTTCATTTTTCAATAAGGCGATAAAAGACATTTGGGCTATTTTTCCTTCAGGTGCTTTCTCCGGCTTCTTCAACTCAGTTTGTCAGCGTTCAGTAGACTGTGTTAAAGAACGCCCTGTGTGAGTCACACATAAGGTCATTGAAAAAAAAGAAGAAAAATGTCGTTTTCCTCTTCTCATGCATGCTCAGTCTCCTGTACTCAGTGTGCAGAGTGGTGGTGCTTTGATTAATGGCATGATCATTTTAAAGTTAAATACATTAAATCAGGATAGGAATAATAATTTGAAATTGTTTCCAAACTAGGTTATTATTATTATTATTATTATTATTTTGTCTTTTTGAGACAGGGTCTCCCTGTAGTCCCAGCTGTCCTGGAACTCACTCTGTAGACCAGGCTGGCCTTGAACTCACAAAGATCAGCGTGCCTCTGCCTCCCAAGTGCTAGGATTAAAGGCGTGCGCCACCACGCCTGGCACTAGATTCTTTTTTTTTTTTAAATCTTTAGGCCAAATTTACAAATGAAGCTGGGTATTTATTTATTTATTTATTGGTATTTTTGAGACAGGGTCTCCCTATAGCCCCAGCTGTCCTGGAACTCACTTTGTAGACCAGGCTGGCCTTGAACTCACAGAAATCCACCTGCTTCTGCCTCCCAAGTGCTGGGATTAAAGACATGCACCACCATTCCTGGTTGCTTATTTATTTATTTACTTATTAATTAATTATTTCATGTGGTGTGTGTGTGTGTGTGTGTGCGTGTGTGTGTGTGTGTATACTCGCTCCTATCATAGCACACATACGGAGGTCAGAGGACAACTTGTGGGAGTTAGTTCTCTCCTTCCACCATGTGAGTCCGGTGGATTGAACTCAGTCATCAAGCTTGGTGTCAAGTGCCTTTAACCACAGAGCCATCTAGACAACCTGAGATTACTTTTTAGTCCCATTTTTATAGAAGATGGTGTTGAGGCTCAGGGAGACAAAGTCTCTTACCCAGACTTCCCTAACAAGTGGTAGCGATGGGATGTGAGCCTCATCTATAATCTCCACTAGTCCTATTAAAAAAAAAAAAAACTGAAAGGGGCTGGAGAGCTGGCTCAGTGCTTACGAGCACCGGCTGCTCTTGCAGAGGACCCAGGTTCATTCCCCAGCACTGACATGGTGGCTAAAGGTCATCAATAACTCCAGTTCCAGATGATCTGACCCCCTCTTCTGACCTTCTCTGCCATTGCATAGTATAGATATAGGTGCAATTACATACATATAGGCAATTCATTCACACACATAAAATAAAAATAATAATAAAAAGAACTTAGACACGTTTCCTCCAATCGCCTTTTTGCAATGATTTTTGTACAAAGTGTGTCTCATATGACTGTAGTGCTTGGCATCCTTATTAGTCCCTCTGGATGTCTTTGAAAATGATGGGTTCTAGAGAGCAAGTTATCCAATTTCTGACACATTAGGCTACATCCCTAGCTATTGTTTCCACTCAGTTGATGTTTCCCTGGTGATATAATTTCAAGATTTTATTTTTAATTAAGGGTATCTGTGTGAGTTTCTCTGTGTGTAGCCACACATGAATGGGAGTGCAGTGCCCAGAGTGCCCAGAATAGGGTGTTGGATCTCCTGGAGTCGGAGTTACAGATGGTTGTAAACCACCCAGCATGGGCTGGGAATCGAACTAGGCATAGTTAACACTTAGCATCTGAACCATCTCTCTAGCCTCTGGCCATAGGATTTATGTAAGTCCTGGTCTTTCCTTTTGTTCCTTAGATGCCTTCCCTACAGTAAAGCTAACAAGACATTGCCATCATACATTTCATCTGATGGTAAATTTTTCTGGATAATCATTGTAAACTTATTACTTAAATTGTTTCTAAAATATCTTGCTGCATTTATTTTACAAATTGTGCTTAAGTTCATACTACAAGATTACTTGTGTTTTTTTTCTTCACTGAATTTTTTACAAATCCAAATTACAATTTGATTTTTATTAAAATATTTTCAGTCTCAGCTAGGTGTGGTGGCACATGCCTTTAATCCTAGCACTCAGGATTCAGAGGCAGGTGGATCTCTGTGAGTCCAAGGCCGGCCTGGTCTACAGAGTGAGCTCCAGGCCAGCAGGGACTAAAAGGAAATCCTGTCTCAAAAAATACCAAAAAATATTTTTTTTTCAGTCTGTGTCCCCTTCTCTAGGAATAAGACACCTTAGGACAAGTATGTTCTCTGTCTTGGTCATCCAAAGCCAATACTGATGAATATGTATTGAATTATAATAAATAATGCATAGAATGAAAAATCACATATATTCATTGATTCATTTACATATAATTTTAGAGATGGAAGAACTTAGAGATCATCGGATTTTTCTTTTCACGTTACAAATGCAAGAACTGTGGTCTCAGAATTGAAGAACAAAAAGAACAAATTGTAGTTTTAATCTAATCCCTAAAATCTTGCCAACAGCTGACATCACAAGCTTTCTGTGAATGTGCAAACATTTTGATTGTGGCAAAGCTGTGCCTAGATCTCACATTCCATGCTAAGATGGGAGTTAATTTCATAAGGGAAGTTTTCTATTTTTCCATGGGTATGTGATGTGCTTTCAGTCAGGATACTGTGATGCCTAGAAGACCTTTTTTCTTCTACTTTTCTCCAACTGACACAATAAGCAATGTTTGGAGCAGGTAACCATAATCATAGCTTAACCAAATACCCATTTTAGTTTTATTTCAGCATGCAGTAACCCTAACCTGTTCTGTACTAGTGCATCACGACAAATAGTCTCGAACCCCATCTACTGTCGAGCTTCCAACAAAATACTATAAATTTCTTCATGCACATCACACCTGAATTTTGTGTTCAGTCTTTTATCAATAGCAGAAAGACCATTACAATAATCTCTGGAATCATTAATTTTCAGAAGCTCAGAGTTCCAACTGGATTCTGCCCACCAATTACTGAGAACTTTTTTCCAAAATGGAGAATTTCAGGTGTTCTAAATTCTTCTATTTATTTAAAATTTTTTTTTATTATTTTATGTGTATGAGTGTACTGTCTGCATGTAGGTAGGTGCACCCGTGTCGTGCAATGCTGCAGAGGTCAGAAGAGGGCATCAGATTCCCTTGGAACTGGAGTTAAAGACGGTTCTTAGCCACCATGTGGGTGCTGGGAATTGAACCCAGGTCCTCTGTAGAGCAGTCAGTGCTCTTAACTGCTGAGCCATCTCTCCAGCCCTAAAGTCTTATATTTAAGACTCCACCAGGAAGTACAGATGCGTGCTTCAGTCCTAACCTAAGTGATGTTTTCAGAACAGATCAGGTACATTTAATTAAGTGGGATTTGTATGGTATCTTTAACCCAAGTAAAGCATAAAGAACAGATCAGGCATTTGGAGAAAGGAGACATCAATACAGATCTCCAGAAGACTCTCTCAGAAGAGGATCAGTTTCAAAGATCTTGTGTGGCTTTATCGCACATGGGCCAGGATGTCCCAGTAGCCCCCTGTGGGTCCTATGCATATGTGTCAGGGGCATGGGGTGGTAAACTTCATTTACATATAAAATATTAGAATTCTTAGGATTAGTAGATATATCCATGTATTAAAATAATTTATACATGTATTTTTATTTAATTTTTAGAATAATTAAATAAGAAGGTGTGGTGGTATAAGCAGCTGCAGGGGTGGAGGGGTGGAAAGAGATAAGTGGCTCTCACATACAAAGCCAGCATGACATAACAGCAGACCACACTCACTAAGCTAAACAAACAGTAATAATAAAGACAAAGCAGTGAGTCAAAGTTTTTCAGTTATAGCATTAGAAAACTTGTAAATTTCATAAGAAAGATGGTATTTTTCAAAGTTGAATATCTTTAGATTATTTTTTTAAAAATTTGGAAGAGACAGATTGGCTTCTAGGATCAGTTATCAGGAAATAGGTCTAGAATAAAGGTAAGTATCTTTTTTCCATTCTAAACTAAAGTCATATAAAAAATTTGTGAAAAGAATTTGTAAAAGAAAATTTTTAGGGGCTGGAGAGATGGCCTAATGGTTAAGAGCACTGACTGCTCTTGTAGAGGACCCAGGTTCGATTCCCAGCACCCACATGGAGGCTGAGTATAGTCTTTGACTCCATTTCCAGGGGAATCTGACACCCTCTTCTGAACTCCGTGGCATTGAACGACATGGGTGCACAGACCTGCATGCAGATGGTACATTCATACACATAAAAATAAATTAATTAATTAAATTAAAAATATATATATTAAAACATTTTAATTAAGATACATTGAAAATCAAATGCCCAAAGAGAATATACCTACAAACATTGTATGAATTTGTTTTTAAGATCTTTAATAGGGTTGATAATCCACCTCAGAGAACAGTGTTCTAAAGCATAGGAACTTAATCCTCTTTGTAGTCTCTAATATTCTTTCAGTTATCACTTAAAATTTTTGGCAACTTCGGTGGAAGATGAAATATAAATTGTGTATTTAAACATACGTAACACAATTCATGCTAGAACAATAAAGACTTTCAAAACTCCTAAAGATGTTGATTACCCCTGTAATCCCAACATTCACAAGTTTGAGGAGGATAGCAAATTTGATTTCAGTCTGGGATACTCAGAAAGGTCCTGTTTTAAACAATAACAACAATAAAGTATAAAGAGCTCTCTGAAAAATAAAAAAAATGACTTAGAATATACAACCTGGAATTAGGACAAATATTTCTCTTTGACACAGTAGAACTCTTTAGTAAGGAACACTTCTACTCTGTATTGCTGAAAATTTGATGTGCGTTTTGGAACTTTTAATTGTATCCTTGCTATTATTTACTTTAAAAAAAAACTTACAGGAAAATTTATCACATGTTCAAGGCCTTTGCAAACTTCATCTCTGGTACACATCTCATTTTCTTTCTTTCTTTCTTTCTTTCTTTCTTTCTTTCTTTCTTTCTTTCTTTCTTTCTTTTTCAGATATTCTCATTTTTCTATGAGCAGCTCTCTCAATATGAGCTTTTAGCAAGAGAAGAATAGATTAGCAAAATGCTTTACTCCTCTCAGAAATTTAAGTGACTAAACTTAGATCCTATCCACAAGATTTTGTTGCAGATGGTATCAGAAAAGCACCATGGTATCAATACATAAGTACTGAAACAGACCAATGGGATAGAGCAGAGGATCCAGAAATAAGCTCAGACAGATACAACTCTCTGATTCTTGACTAAGGAACCAAAAATACACCAAAAAAAGAGAGAGAAAGAGAGAGAGCCTATTTAATAAGTGCTGGAAAAAGCTGGTATCTACTTGAAGTAGATGGAAACTAGATCCCTATCTCTCATCTTGTGCCAAAGCCATCTCAAAGTGCATCAAAGACCATAATAAAAGATGACAATCCTGTGTAGAGTCCATTGTGGTGAGGTTACAAAGGCAGCAGCTTGAGGGATTCACGATAAGTAACAGAGAGCAGTAAGTGCAAGCCCTGTTCTCTTCTGCAAATATTAGCATGAGCAGTTGCCTCGAGCTGCTTTATTATCCTGCCATGATGGACTGTACACTGAACTGTGAGCTAAAATGAACCTTTTCTCCTTTAAGTGGCCTTTGTTAGCATACTTTCTCAGAGCAACAAGAAAGGAGAGGAAGACAAGAATGAACACATTGATCTGTAGTCAGTAGAGAACAGGTGATCTCTTACTTTCCTTTTCCTACATTATCCACCTCTTTTTCTTAGAAAGATGAACCAACTACATGCCCACATCCATGCTAGAATAGATTCAAAGAAGTTGGCTAGTTTTCACCATAAAGGATTTTACAAAGGGGCTGGAGGGATAGCTCCCCAGTTAAGAACACTGGCCCATCTTGCAGAGGACCACAGTTTTGTTTCCAGCACCCACATGGTGGCTAACAACCATTCTTAATTCCAGTTTCTGGAGATCTGACAACCTCTTCTGGCCTCTTTGAGTACTGCACACACTTGGTGCACATATGTGCATGCAGACATTCACACATACACATAAACAAGTCTTTTAAAACATGATATTACAATGTCATATTTACCATAATGGCCTAAGTAACGTAAATATCTATAATTTTAGTATTTATATATACCACATTATAATTTTTAGCATTTTATTTATTTATTTGATATGTGGAGGGTTGTTGGCCAGGAGTAAAGGTCCTTTAATCCTCATTAAGGAGCACTTTGAACAATGGAAGGAGCAAGGAAAGCAATAACCCCATTCACCACTCATTTGCAGCCTGGGGAACCTGATGAGCTCCAAAGGACAACAGCACGAAACACACGTATATCAACAGACAACTTGCTGCCTGGAATAAATAGTGTCTGTGAGTTTAAGCTGAAGAAGAAGGAACTGCCTTTTCATTGTATGTTTGATTAAAATAAAAAAATAGCCTAGGTGAAAGAAAAGACATTTAATGGATTTCGTTCTTCCACTTCCTTTAACTTTTTGTTGTTGACTTTAAAATAGTTGTAATTATATTTATTTCATTTATGGTATGGGGGAAACAGGCTATTGAACTTTCGTGGAGGCCAGAGGACAATGTAGGGCAATCTGTTCTTTCCTTCTATCACATGAGTCCAGGTGTCACACTTAGGTCGTAGTCTCGGTGGAAAGCACCTGAGCCCTTCATCATGTTTTTAAGAGTCCTTTAATTCTTTAGGGAGAGGGCTATCTTTGTTTTGGGCTGAATATATGTGTACAGCCTGCCCTTTTCTTTTATCTTCTATCTAGAACTAAACATTTTAATTCATGTGCATTTTCCTTTTCATTTACTCTTCAGTGTACTTGAAGAAAAATATCCCCCAAATGTTTTTTTTATGCATAATCCTGTCCCTACCTAATTTGTTTGGGTTTAGAAATAATTACCACTCCTTCAAGCAGATGTGTCTCCTTGTTAATTTTTGTCTTTGCTGTTATTGTTTTATTTTTTTTTTCTGTAATAGAGAAGAAAGAATAAAGCAAAGGAAAATAGCACCAGGTGCCTGCTGGGGGCTGGGATGGCCAGCCATTGTAGTCATTAAAAGTGGTTGTTAGGTTATCCGACATTTCTAATGGAAGTCGCCGCAAAACAGTTCATTTGTGCTAACATTATGGATCATAGAAAAGTAAGCCTTTGGCTGTGCAGATGGCTCAGTGGGGAAAGGCACTTGCTGAGTATGGCACATACATTTAGTCCCAGCGCTCAGGAGGCAGAGACAGGCAGATCTCCATGAGTTCAAGGCCAACCTGGTCTACATAGAGAGTTCCAGGATAGCTGGGCATATAGGGATACCCTGTTTCAAAAAATACCAAATTAAAAAAAAAAAAACAAGTTGAGGATGTGGGTTCTAATCCTCAGTACCCAGATAAAAGCATGAGCTGGTGGGCCAGCTAGCCTGCAATCTACAGAGGAAAAACAACAGACATCCTTCTTCAAACAACGTTGCAGGGAAGGGCCATCACCTGAGGCTTTCTTCTGACACCCACACATATGCCATGACACATGGAAAACATCCACCTTCTTCCCACTTTGCAGGTGTTTTCACATGTGTGTGATCTCCTGTTGGATATCTTTAAGCTAATTCCAAAGTAGAATCTGGCATGACAGTACTCTATATTCATCTCCAGGGCAGGAAGTAGTTACATGTGATCCATGTATTTAAGCCACTGCAATACTGCACTGTATGATGTATGGTCCAACATTAAGCAACCACCAGTCACTCTGGTAGTCAGGTTTTCTTATCAGCAAAAGGTCAGTGATAACAATTTTATCACAAGTACTCTGTCTAGTTTCTTCACGAAGATATTTCATTAGTTACAAAGTATCTGACTTAGATTTTTATTATTGCCTTCATTTCAGCATTTGGAAAACTAAGCTCAGAGAAGCAGTCAAGACTCACAGTAACTGGGCATCAGGCCTGAAGCCAAGCCATTTAATTTTCAGACTTCAGTAGCTCTCATCATTCTCCCTTGTTGGTAAGATCTTTAATTGCCTTTGATTTCTAAGAACTGGAATATCACTGTGACAGTGGCTTTCAATTAAGACCAATTATAAAAACATAGAGGGGAAATCTGGGTTGGGGGAGAAGTTGGCAAGGCTGAGTGAGTTCAAGTTCAAGATGAGCAATTAATGTGCCTGTCACTGGGTACAGTTCATTAAATGACGAACTGTTTTTTGTTGTTGTTGTTGTTTGTTTGTTTGTTTGTTTTTTCTGAAGCTGCGGAGGTCAGAGGACAAGAGGACAACTTGTGGGAGTTTGAGGTGTCTATCCACTGTGTGGATCCCAGGGAGTAAACTCAGGCCATCAGCCTTGGTGGCAAGAGCTATCACCCTCTAAGCCACCTCACCTCCTTGAGCTATAATTTTTTGTGTGTGTTTTCGAAACAGGTTCTCCCTGTCCCACCAGCTGTCCTGGAACTCACTCTGTAGACCAGGCTGGCCTTGAACTCACAAAGATCCGCCTGCCTCTGCCTCCCAAGTGCTAGGATTAAAGGCGTGTGCCACCCCTCCCGGCTTGAGCTATAATTTTTAAATCTACTAGTTGTTCATTTGTATGTCTTTTTGCCTGTTTTTATATTGGACTCTTTGTTTATATGCTGATGAGTTCCTTATATAGATACTGGATCAACCGATACATTTGTTGTGGTATCCTATAGGCATGCCAGCTTGCAGCCAAAGACAGCTATTAATGCAGCCCAACATGATGCAAATTTACTTAAAATATTATGAGATCCTCCTGTGATTATTGTTTTTGTAACTTGATCAAAGGTTCTTGAGCATGGACTCTGCAGATGAAAAGACATTCACAATGTCAAAAGCTTGGACATACCTACAAGAAATACTTTAGCTGATACCACTGTCTCAGAAATACTTACGGCCTTAATATCAGGACACATCCTGTGATGGTTAATCCTGTGTGTCAACTTGACTGGACTAAGGAACAAATAAGAGAAAAGGGATGTTTGGATTGGACCACCTCAACCCGGATGGCCCACCCCAAATGTGGGCGTTACCTTCTGCCGGCAGGCAGTATAAAAGGCCATGGCAGAAGGAGCTGGTCCCTTTTCTCCTGCGGCTTGCCTCTCTCATCTGGTGAGTTTGTCTTGCTGCTGTGATCAACCTTTCGGATCCCAGTGTGTACTGAGACTGGCAGATCTCCTGGAATCCATTCGGCCTTCAGCACTAGACTGGGACTACTGAGACATCCAGCCTTTCGGACTGAGCAGTTCCCTGGATTCTCTCTGCCTTTCCAGTGTGGTGCAGCTACTGTTGGACTCCTTGAACTCTGTCACATGAGCAAATCAATAAATTGTATATAGCTATATATTCGTCCTGTTACTTCTGTTTCTTTAGAGAACCCTGACTAATACACATCCCAACAGGCAACAAACAAACATATCCATGTGTTTCATTCAAGGTAGGCAAGAAGCAGGCGACTTGACCACAGAAAATCAGGAAAGGCAACTGAAAAGCTACAGGGCCCAGGACAAAGTGAACATGGGGCCCCTCCTTAAATAGTGATTGAGACCATCAGATGGGAGAGCTGGACAGCTGACATTTGGTGATGCCCTCAAAAGCCTAGAGCTCTGCTCTGAACCCAGCCAGTGGTCAGTGGTCCCTGGGCCAGCAAGGCCAGGCAGGCTTAGAAGAACTTGAATTGGTTCCAGAAAAAGTTTAACGACGCCTGTAAGCATTGTTTGCCACAAGTGCAACAACTGTATACAACTATCTGTTACACTTAATTATACAATTCAAAGTAATATATTAAGGTTATAAGGTCATTTTCAGCATTTCTTCCAGACATCAATGAAGTTGTGTGTTTGAAATACAGCTCTTCACATCAGCTTTGGCTGTGATAAGAGACTCTGAGTCAAGAAAACCATTATGGAAAGCAGTGTGGAGAACCCTTAAAAGACTCAAAATGAGCCTACCACATGACCCACTCTGGGTTTATACCCACAAGACTCATCCGACAGCAAAGATACATGCACATCCATGTTTATTGCAGCTCTCTTCACAATAGCAAAGAGCTGGAACTGTGGATGACAAAAATGTGGTACATCTACACAATGGATAACTATTGGGCGGTAAAGAAAGATGACGTCATGAACTTTGCAGGTAATTGGATGGAACTTGAAGCCATTATGCTAAGAGAAGTAACAAAGTCCCAGAAAAACAAGTGGAGAATGGTCTCCCTCATTTGTGGATGCTAACACCAAATCCCCAGACAAAGGGCAAGCTGAACAACATTATTGTTATATTTCTGTTTATCTGAAATCAACTACGTTGTTACAATGTAAATCTCTTAACGGGCCCTAGAATCGATCCACCACTTACTTTCAGACTCTGTAATTACTATATATGAGTGGAAAGTATGTATTCATATTTTAGAGTAATAAAAAATTAAAGGAGAAAAATGTGAATTCCTAAACATAAGAAAAAGACTGAGAGAAAGATGCAGGACAGTTATGGCAGAGTGCATGATGTGGGGTGGGGGGAAAAGAAAGGGGAGTATGTCTAAACTGAACTGAGAAATGATGTCTGAAATACACGAAACATCATATAATCTTAGATATATATATATATATTATATATATATATATATATATATATATATATCTCCACTGTGAGCTGGGGATGGAACAGTGAAGAACATCTGACATGTGCAGAGAGAGCCTCTGAGCTTGATTGTCAGGATGACAAAATAAAAGGATAAAGAGAGAAAGGCAAGGGAGAGAGAGGAAGAGGAGGGAAGGAGGGAGGGGAAAGAAAGGTTAAAGGCAACCATCTGAGCAACTAAAATGATATTGTGAACTTTATAGACTCTCCTGCTTTCCTTTATCTTTCTTCCCTTCCCCTCCCACATTGTCCTCCCTGTCCTCCTCTGACTCCTTCTCCTGCTCTTCTACTTCATGCTCCTCCTCTTTTCCTCTTCTTCCTCTTCTTTCTCCTCCTCCTCTTCTTCTCCCAATCCTCTTCCTCCTCCTCTTCTTCCTCTTCCTCCTTTCTCCTCTTTTTTCTCACACTAGGCAAAAGCTCTGCCATCTCTGTTAATGCCTCACTCATAAATTGTCATTGTGAACGTCCTCTAAATAAACATTCTTGAGACATTTCCTTTATATGGCAACTTCCTCTCCTGGTAATATAAGAAACATTTAGCAAAACATTTTTAGTATATTTGACACTAACTTTCAGTTTTTTAAATGTATATGTCCTTAGCCCAACTTTATGCTTTTTTTTTTGCTTCTGTTGTTACTGTTGCTATTTTTGAGACAAGGTCTCATCAGATCCAGCTGACTTCAGATTCAGACTCTTTATGAAGCCAAGGATGTCCTTAAACACTGGATCCTACTGCCTCTACCTCCCAGGTGCTAGAATTACAGGCATGTACCATCACATCACATCTTATAGATACTGTTTTACAGGAGCTACATCACACAGAGAAACACACTACTGCCAGCCCTTTTAATCACAGTATAAATCTGGAAAGAAGTTCGAGATGCAGAGTTGAGGCTCATAAACTTAATTATCATATTTCTTTGAAATGGAATCCTATATAGCTATTTTGAAGTCTATCTATCTATCTATCTATCTATCTATCTATCTATCTATCATCTATCTGTCATTTATGTATCTATCTATGTGTCCAAAATATATATGCAAAAGCCTGTCCCTAACAGAAGCTTTAGGTGCCTATTTGTACAGATATGAAATAAATGTGGATGTAAAATTGCCATAGGCTATATATATATATATATATATATATATATATATGTGTGTGTGTATGTATATATGTATTTTCATTCTTTGGGTTTAAATATGCATTATGTTACCACTTAATAATAATAGTAATAGGCATGTTACCATAAATAATAATAATAATAATAAAATAATTAATAGGTAATTGCTTCTTTTATTTGTGTGTAGGGTGTGTGTGTGTGTGTGTGTGTGTGTATGCATGCATGTGAGTGCTGGTCTGCAGAGATCAGAAAATGATGTCAGATCATTTGAACCTGGAAGTATAGGTGGGTGTGAGCTGCTATGTAAGTGCTAGGAAGAGAACTTGGGTCCTCTGCAAGAGGCTCTTATCTGTTGAGCCGTCTCTTCAGCCTTTAACTCCTTTTTTAATAGGGGGCTGTTTTGAGGTCCACCTTCACAGCACCCCTGTGACATGGATACAAGAATCCTCTTTCCTCCACTAAGAAGGAAATTGGGAAGTTAAAGAGTGGGCACATTCTGTAATGTGCTGCATCCCATGATGTAGCAGTTGGTGAAACCCAGGTTGAGACCCCAGGGCTTGCACTGGAAGGTCCTCCTTACACTCTCCTGAGTGGACTCTGGGAGAGGAGAGGGTGCTGGTGTTCAGGTACACGGAGAAAATATCTGAATGTACCATACATATGAGACCTATTGACAATAGTCACCTCTATGGATGGAGGGAATAATGGTATATGTTGTATTTTTTTCACTAAGGAATATTTTATTTGAGTTAGGGTCTCACTTATCCCAAGCTGACCTCAAACTCTCAATGTAGCCAGGGATAACCTTGAACATCTGATTCTCCTACCTCCACCTTCTAGTGCTAGAATTACAGAAGTGCAGCATCACATTGGGTTCATGAGGTGCAAAAATCCCAGGGCTTCCAGCATGCTGGACAAGTACTCCTTGACCCAATGTAATTTTTGTACATGGAGAATATGCTCCCCAAAAGAGTTATGCATAGGGTACAACCATTCTGGTTGTTCTCCTCTCCAGTCCTGAGTGCATGGTCTGAAAAGTTGCCTGTGAGTGTGGAGCCTCCCGCTCTCTGGTTTTCTCCCTCGAGATGAACATAAATTGTACATTTGTGAAGATTCTCCAATTCACTCAATCCTTAAATGCTTTCAGCGAGTAAGATTGACTTTGTATTGCTCTGTACAGTACATAATTACATAAAACACGCCTTCGATGCATGCACGCAGACAGCCATCATCAGGAGCATTTGTTGTATTTGCGAGTTCTGTCATAGATGCTGAGCAAAGTGCACTGGAGCTTGATCAACCCCTGCTGCTGGTAATTTAAGACAAGGACCTTAAATGCTTCATTTTTCTGTTTCTAGAAAGGTCAGGCACCAACGTGTTTTACCAAATAAAACTCAGGTTTGAAGTATATGCCTTCTAAACTGATTTTTTTTTTCTTTTTTACTACCTAGACCATAAGTTTTACAGGGCTTCTTTGTTAAATTGTCCTGACAATTTCCATTCCCAGTTGCTTCAATCATATTAACAGAAGGTAAAGTTCACGAATAATAAAATATGTCATTGCACTGCATTTAGGTTCCTGGAAATTGATTCTCTCTCTCTCTCTCTCTCTCTCTCTCTCTCTCTCTCTCTCTCTCTCTCTGTCTCACACACACACACACACCATACACACACACACACACACACACACACACACACACACACACGATGTAAAGCTAAGAATTCTCATTCATTTTAGATTTGGCACATCTCATTTGGAGCAGGACAGGAAGCCCTACCACAAATAGTATTGTTACTCAGGAAATAAAACATGCCTGCACCAAAGACGTGACTGACAAATCCCATTACAGGCATCGAGAGAAGGATGGGATGGTTTCCCAAGGACAGACAGAGAGGTCAGTGTGGGGAGAAAATATGTACATACATTAATACTTGTGTATCTTTAAAGACACATAGAGGGCTAGAATATGGCTCAAAGCACTTGCCATGCAAGCCAGAGGATCTGGGTTTGTATCCTCAGAACCTATGTGAAGCTGGGTATGGTAGCTCCTTCATAGATCACCAATCTACTCTTTGTTTTTTAAACTGGTATGTATTATTTCAGAGATTGTATGAGGGCTGGAGAGATGGCTATCTGGTTAAGAGAACTGGCTGCTTTTGCAGAGGACGCAGGTTCAGTTCCCAGCACCTACATGTTGGCTAACAACAATCTATAACTCCAGTTCCAGGGGATCTGATGCCTTCTTCAGCTTCTCAGGGCAATGCAGGCATGGGTACACTTCCATGCATACAGTCAATACACTGATACACATAAAATAAAGTAATATTTTTATTTTAAATATTTTATTTATTAGTTTTATTTTATGTGCATGAGTATATTGACTACTTGTTTGTAAGTGCACCTGATCCTTACAATGCTTATAGATGTCAGAAGAGGGTGTCAGATTTGCCTGGAACTGGAGTCATGGGTGGTTGTTAGCTGCTATGTGGGTGCTGGGACTTGAACCCCAGTCTACAAGAGAACCCAGCACTCTGAGCCACAGAGCCATCTCTCGAGCCCCATAATAAATACTTTTAAAAGAAATCATATAGCAGGCTAGCATTGTGGGGAAGACCAGAAGTAGTGAGACAATGTCAAGATGTTTTAAATATTCTGACAGAATAATTGCAGCAGGCTCAGAAGTCTCAAGGAAGGCACCTCAATCTGATTCAGGGTGTAGGCACTATCCCTTAAACTAGACCTGGACAAAGTACTGTGGCTGCAAAGTTTTGAGAAATAACCTGGGGTGACTTCATTAAGGAGGTAAAAGTGGGTGATGAGAATAGTGGGTACCCATAGGCTTCGACATGAGAAAGCATGACAGATTACAGCGACTTCTCTATACCATTTATTTCTTGTGGGCATTTAGCCTTACATTAGCTCGCTCCTGTTTTCTCACTGATGTTTATGCATGAGGCTGTCATATCCATTCTGGCCTGTACATGTATTAATGACAGCACCTTCATTTATCTCATGTCCTTTATCATCAGTACCTCAATATGCTATTTCTGGGTGTTTGTTCTCAGATAATGAATATAAATCACCAAGGAATATTTAGGATAAAGATGAAAAAAAAACCACACAACTCTCAGAGAACTGCTTTTGTTTGAAAGCAAAATTGATTTCTTTGTTATTTTTTTGTAATTTCAATTTTTATTTATTCTTTGACAATTTCATACAGGTGTGGACTGTATTCTGATCATATCCAGGTCTTACTCCACCACTCCAACCCACTCCAGGACCAAATATCATACATATCTCCTTCCTAACCGCATGACCTCCTTTTTTGATTAGTTAATTTCAACCCACTGAATCCTCGTTTGACATTTATATATTTAGTGTGTATGTGCACATGTATACCATGGTGTACATGGGGGTCAGAGAATAACTGGGAAGAGTTGGTTCTCACCTTCTCCCATAAGGGTCCCAGGGACTAAACACTCCTGATGCCAAGCACCTTTACCCACTGAGTCACCCTAAAACTGATTTTTTTTATATAAAATTTTATTTATTTCGGTATGTGTATGAATGTACTGTCTGCATGCAAGTTTGTGCACCCGTGTCGTTCAATGCCGTGGAGGTCAGAGGAGGGTGTTGGATTCTCCTGGAACTTGAGTTCTCCTGGAGTTGGAGTTTCAGATGGTTCTCGGCCACCATGTGGGCGCTGGGGATCGAACCCGGGTCCTCTGCAAGAGCGGTCGGCGCTCTCAACCACTAGGCCATCTCTCCAGCCCCTAAAACTGATTTTTTAAATTTATTTATTATGTTTGAGTGTTGTGCTCCCATAAATGTAAATGAACCCATGTTTTGCAATGTCCATGGAAGCTAGAAGATGGCGTGGGATCTCCTAGAACTGGAGATTCAGGGTTTTATTTTTAGTCACCAGGTTGGTGCTACAAACTGAACCTGAGGCCCCTGGAAGAGCAGCCAGTGCTCTTAACCTCCAAGCCATCTCTTCAGCCCCCAAAACTGATTTTTTTTAATGTTAACATTCCTAGTAATGAAAAGAAGGCCAAATTTTTTTTCACATAAATTTATTTATTTATTTATTTTTAACAAATCTAGACCCATGTTCCCGCTCATTCCCCCACCCTGCCAGAGCTCATGCATTCTGCCAGACATGCTTTCCATCTCTTAGTCATTCTCAATATTTTCCATGGGGAAGTTGACTGTTTTGAGCAGAAGTTCACTGTTTCAGTCAGTTCTTTGATGCAGTCTTTTCTGTTGTTGTTGATGTTTCCAAAATGCATTATGCCCAACTGCTTTGGACAAAAGCTCAGGAGGCCCTATACAAGAAATACTTACAATTGGGTAATTGACACTAGCATCCACAGATGAGGGATACCATTCGTCGTTTGTTTTTCTGGGACTGTGTTACTTCACTCAGCATGATGTCCTCTAGCTCCAGCCATTTTCCTGCAAAGCTCATGATGTCGTCTTTCTTTACTGCTGCATAGAACTCCATTGTGTAGATGTACCACATTTTCTCTATTCACTCGTCAGTTGAGGGGCATTTAGGTTGGTTCCAGCTCCTTGCTATTGTGAAGAGAGCTGCAACAAACATGGCCGTGCATGTATCTCTGTGGTGGCGTAAGTCTTGAGGGTACATGCCCAGGAGTGGTATGGCTGGGTCGGGTGGCAAGTTCATTCCAAGTCTTCCAAGGGTTCTCCACACTGCTTTCCATAGTGGCTGTACGAGTTTACATTCCCACCAGCAGTGGATGAGTGTTCCCCTTTCCCCACAACCTCTCCAGCACTTGGTATCATTTGTTTTCTTGATCCTAGCCAGTCTTATTGGAGTAAGATGATATCTTAAAGTGGTTTTGATTTGCATTTCCTCAATGATTAGTGATGTTGAGCAGTTCTTGAGGTGTTTCTCAGACATCTCTAATTCCTCGCTTGTGAAGTCTCTGTTCAGTTCTTTGCTCCATCTATTGAGCGGGTCATTTGTTTTCTTCTTTCTTTGTTTTTTGAGTAGTTTATATATTCTGGAAATCAATGCTTTGTCAGATGTATCTGAGGTGAAGGTTTCCTCCCACTCTGTGGGATTTCTCATCACTTCCTTGATTGTTTCTTTTGATGTACAGAAGCTTTTGAGTTTGATGAGGTCCCATTTGTCAATTGTCGACCTTAATTCTTGTGCAGCTGCTGTCTGATTTAGGAAGACTTTTCCTATGCCCATGTCTTGTAGTCTGCTGCCAACTTTTTCTTCTATCATCTTCAGAGTTTGGGGTTTCACGTTGAGGTCTTTAATCCATCTGGAGTTGACTTTTGTACAGGGTGAGAGGTAGGGGTTTAATTTCATTCTTCTACAAGTGGTGATCCAGTTTTGCCAACACCACTTGCTGAAGATGCTGTCTTTTCTCCATTGTGGTTTCTTGGCCCCCTTGTCAAATATGAGATGGCTGAAATTGTATGTGCTCAGACTTGGATCTTCGGTTTTGTTCCATTGGTCAACAGGTCTGTTTTTGTGCCAGTACCAGGCTGTTTTTATGACTATAGCCCTGTAGTATAGTTTAAAATCTGGTATAGAGATCCCTCCTGTGTAGCTCTTTTCACTCAGGGTTGTTTTGGCTATTCAGGGTCTTTTGTTTTTCCAAATGAATTTAAAAACTTTTGTTTCCAAGCCTGTGAAGAAACTCTTGGGGATTTTGATTGGGATTGCATTAAATCTATACAAGAGTTTTGGTAAAATGGACATTTTTAATGTTAATTTTCCCAATCCATGAGCATGGGAGGTTTTTCCATCTTCTGAGGTCTTCTTCAATTTCTTTCTTTAAGGCTTTAAAATTTTTGTTGTAGAGGTCTTTGGTGTCTTAGGTTAGGTTTGTTCCTAGGTATCTTATTGTTTTTGAGGCTATTGTGAGTGGGAAGGTCTCTTTGAATTCTTTCTCCAGTTGCTTGTTCTTGGTGTAAAGAAAGGCCATTGATTTTTTAAGGTTAATTTTGTATCCTGCCACTTTGCTGAAGCTGTTAATCGTTTCTAGGAGTTTTCTGGTGGAGTTTTTTGCATCCCTTAAGTAAACAATCATATCATCAGCAAATAGGGATAGTTTGACTTCCTCTTTTCCAATTAGTACTGCTTTAATATCCTTTTCTTGCCTTATTGCTCTAGCAAGTGTTTCAAGCACTATATTGAAGAGGAGTGGTGATAGGGGGAAGAAGGCCAAATTTTTATGGCTTACAAATGATGCAAAAGCAGAATTAGGTCAAATAAAAAGAAAGTTCACTATCTTGAAGCAAATGGCAAAAATAGTTCTTTGGTTTCAAATATATATTTCCCCCTTTTCTGTACTTAGACCCTCTTTCTCTGGTTAAGAAGGAAGTTTTGCCATAGAAGACACAGACACATCTTGTAAATATCAGATCAGTTCAATTTATGAATTTCCAGAGCTTAATAGAACATCAGAACATATTCTCTCAACTCCAGAACCTAATCTACTAGTTAGGTTTGGTTGCTGTGACAGAATAGCTGACAAGAGCCATGTAAGACAAAAAGATTATTTTGGCTCATGGTCTGAGGGGATACAACTCTTCACAGTGGGAAAGCATGGCCGCAGGTAAGTGGGACAGGGAATGGGAGTGAGGGGATTGGAGGGGCGGCAGGGAGTAGGGTGTTAGTCACATTGCATCTGTAGTCAGGAAGCAGAGAGTGATGAACTGGTGCTCAGATGACTTCCTCCTTTTCTTGTTCTTAATCAATTAATTTATTATTATTGTTATTGTTATTATTTTGACACAGGATGTCCCAAGTAACCTCAGTTGGCCCAGAACTTGATATGTGACCAGGCTGGCCTTGATCTCACAAAGATCCACCTGCCTCTTCTAGGATTAAAGGTGTGTGCCTCCACACCTGGCAGCTTCCTCCAGTCCATTCCTTCTAAGACCCCAGCCTGTGGACTGATACCATTCATATTTAGAATGGGTCTTCCTGCCATAATTAGCTCAACCTAGAAATCTCCTCCCAGACATGTGCAGAGGTCTCCTGTCTAGGTGATCCCGGATCCTGTCAGCCTGACAATATTATCCATCATAGCTACTGACAACAAACATTTACTGTATATGTACTGTGTCACAGAGATGAAAATGAACTCCTTTCTTCCTGGTGTCTAGGGGAAGGTGTGGAGAACAGGACAGACTTTGTGCTCAAAAGTGCTGACCGGCTTATGTATGGTTGCTCTGGTTAACAGTGAAATACTTCCAACCTGCTAGAAAGCGGGCTGTGATGGAACCTCTTCAGGTGTTCCACATTCCCTGGCTACCCTGACTGCAGGAGATTTAGAATCAGTCACATGGTAATCTATCTAAAACTTTATGCAGGCAAGGGAGTATTCAGGACTCTACAACTCCTTGCCTGGCCACTATTTTTTTAAATATATATTTTTAATTTATTTATTATTTTTTATGTGTATGAGTGTACTGTCTGCATGTAGGTTGGTGCATCCTTGTGCAATGCTGCAAAGGTCAGAAGAGGGTGTTGGATTCCCCTGGAACTGAAGATAAAGATGGTTCTTAGCCGCCATGTGGGTGCTGGGAATCGAACCCCAGTCCTCTACAAGAGCAGTTGGCACTCTTAACCACTTGGCCATCTCTCCAGCCCCACCTGGGCACTATTAACAATGCCAGCACAGCATCTGTCCAACTGACTCAGCACTGTGGCTGTCACCTGACATACACACCAAGGCTGGACCAGCACTACATTAAGCATAAACTGAAAGTGACAGCAGCAACAAAAGCAGACCTCCTTCGAGTGAGAGGAGCTGAGCCCAGACCTGCTGAGTCACCATTCACAAACATTCACAGGGACTTGATAAACTTGATCTTATCCATTAAAACTAACAATAAAAACAAGCTTGCATTTTTTGTATCTGTTTACCTTTATTTCATTTTCTGATCAGTCATTTTTATGGTATTTCATAGAAGCACCAGTCCATGACAGATTGGAAATAAAAACTGAATCCTGTAACACACTAAGTTTGAGAATTTGATGAGCTCCCACACTGCGTCGGATGCTGCACGGGGGATGCCCCCTTTCCTTTCTGAAGCCATGGCAAAATACCCTGATAACTTAGGGGAGAAAGGGTTTATATTTGTTCAGAAGTCCAGGTTAGAGCCCATGAGAGCAGAGGAGTCAGGGCAGCAGGAGCTGAAGACAGCCAGCTAGTTATAGCACATCTATACTCACAGCCAGCTAGTTATGGCACATCTATACTCACAGCCAGCTAGTTAGAGCAAATCTATACTCACAGCCAGCTAGTTAGAGCACATCTATACTCACAGCCATCTAGTTATGGCACATCTATACTCAAAGCCAGCTAGTTATGGCACATCTATACTCACAGCCAGCTAGTTATGGCACATCTATCCTCACAGCCAGCTAGTTATATCACATCTATACTCAAGAGCAAAAAGCATCTGATTACTGCTTACTGCTCAGCTCACTTCTCTGCTCACATAGTCCAGGGCACTGACTAGGGCATGGTGCTACATGAAGTGGACCGGGTCTCTCCACATCATAAGGCAATTGCTCTTTTTACTTTTCTGTTGTGATAAACAGCACAGTTTCAAAAGTATCTTGGAGAAGAAAGGGTTTATTTTGTCTTCTACTTCCAGGTAACAATCTATGCCTGAGGGAACTCAGTGCAGCCAATCAAGCAGATGGCTAGAGCAGAAACCATGGAGGAACACTGCCTACTGAGTAGCTTGCTGTCACCCTCTCTGGCTTATACTCAGCTAGCTTTCTTTTTTTTATTTTATTTATTTATTTTTTGTGTGTATGAATGTACTGTCCGCATGTAGGTCTGTGCACCTGTGTCGTGCAATGCCGCAGAGGTCAGAAGAGGATGTTGGATTCCCCTGGAACTGGAGCTCTCCTGGACAATAGTTACAGACGGTTCTCAGCCACCACGTGGGTCCTCTGCAAGAGCGGCGCTCTTAACCGCTAGGCCATCCCTCCAGCCCTCAGCTAGCTTTCTTATACAGCCAAGGCCTACCTGCTGAGAGAGACGGTGCTACCCACAATAGACTGGGCCCTCCCACATCAACTAGCAATTAAGACAGTTCTGCACAGGATGACCACAGGCCAATGTGATTTGGACAATCACCCAGCTGAGACTCCCTCAGATGATTCTGGGCTGTAAGTCGACAGCTAAAACTAACTAGGACAGTAATCAAGGCAGTTCCCCGAAACATGCCCATAGGTCGACCTGATCTAGAGAATCCCTCATTGAGACTCTTTTCCCATGTGATGCTAGATTGAGTCAAGTTGCCAAGGAAAGCTAAGCATCCATGAGAGGACAGGCATGAAACTGGAGGACACAAAGCAAGCATCCATTAGCACAGAAGAAGACAGCTAGCCTGTCGCTATTGTCCTTCCCAAGTCAAATGAGTGGCTCAAAAACAGATATGCACACACCAAACATGCCCCTGAGTGCACTGTATTCCTACTCACTCAGAGAACGCTGCAGACTCTTTGCTTTGTTGGCATCCTGTTTAAAGTATGAATAAAGCAACACTGTTTTAAGAAGCTTTGGTAAGTGCATCCAGGTATCATTTCTATCTTCAACCACATTCTTGACCCACTCACAGCTGACTGACAGAATTTAAACACATTAAGAAAAGTACAAAATATTCAGTGAGTGGCACCTATTATCGAATAAGCATATCCCACCACTTTGTGCCCTTAAGTAATAGCATGACCATTAAAACCAACACCAAAGAGATTAACCTAGAGAGTTTTCTGCATAATTGGCTAGCCTTGACTTTCAGCAGGAAAGGAGCAGAAGCAATGAGTACCATAAGAAGAAATGCATTGTACCTATCCTTCAATATCCCACTGCACATCTGTGTTCTGTGAGAACTCATTAAAGTTCTCAACTATTGATTAAAAATTTTTTTGTTTCCTTTTATCAGACTTGCTAAGATACCACCACAAAAAGTTATCCTGGTTTAAAAAAAATCACTTTGGTCAGTGTGACACAATTATAGACAAATCTGTAATTGGAAGAAGCAAATAGTGAAGTATTTATGGAGAAAATAAAATGATGATCGAGAAGGATAAACTGATAGACGGCTCTGACAAGAAATGACCCAGCATTGAGCAAATACAGGAACTGAATGGTGAGCAGTTTCAGCCTGCCAGTTCTGTCTGGCGTGACTTCCCTGTATTACGCAGGTGTACACTGAGCTCCAGCTCAGCTTCTGATGAAGAGTGAGACATTGTCTCAAAAAGAGAAAAATAAAATAAAATAAGAGAAAGACTAGAAACAGGGCCCCACAGTAAAATGAACTTAACGTTCTTCCTAAGGACTCAGAACCATATCAGGAAGCTCACAGCCACCTGTAACTTTGGTTTTGGGGGATCCAATGTCCTGGATCTGAAGCTGATCTTGAATTTGCTGGGATCCTTCTGCCTCGGCCTCTAGACTGCTAGAGTTATGTATCACCACATCCAACAGAGAAATGGTTTTTTGTTTTTTGTTTTTGATTTTGATGGCCTCTCACTCTCTCACTCAGACTGGGCAAGAATTCATGACATAGCCCAGACTGGCCTCAAATTTAGACAATTCTCCTGTCTCACCTCCTGGGTGATGAGTTTCCGTGGTGGAGTCACCATGCTCCGCTTTTGAAATTGTTAGTTATTATGAGCCTTAAGTATATATTTATATATATATATATATAGTTCTGGATAGCTTTAGCTGTCAACTTGGCATATCTGGGTTGAGGGAGCCTCAATTGGAGACTTGCCTCCATTGGCTAACATTGTTAGCCATGTCTGTGGGGTATTTTCATGACCAATGAGTGATGTTTGAGGGCCCGGCCCCCTGTGGGTACCACCCTGGGCAGGTGTGCCTATGTTATATAATAAAGGAGGCTGAACACTCCCCGGAGGATAAAGCCAGTAAGCAGCATTCCTCCATGGCCTGTGCTTCAGTTCCTGCCTCCAGGTTCCTGCCCTGAGTTCTTACCTTGGGCTCTCTTGGTGATGAACTGTGACCTGGGAGATGTAAGCCAAATAATCCCTTTCCTCTCCAAGTTGATATTGGTCAGTGTTTTCATCATGGCAGTATGAAAGGAAACTAGAATATTTATGTTTGTGTGTGTACACGTGGATGAGCACATAAGTCCCATAGTGTGCATGTGGAGATCAGACAACATGTGGGGTTTTTTCCACCATGCTGGTCCCAGGGATTGAATTCAGGTAGCCAGGCTAGTATAAGCCATCTCATCAGCCCAACAAACTAAATTTAAATTTGATTTACTGGCAAATTAAGGCAAATAATACTGTAAAAAGGAAACACATTCAGAAATTAATTGTCCCAAGAGAATAATATAAAATGCTTAAAGATCCTCTTTAATAAAGGTGTATGGGGAAAAACAAATCTTAAAAATCCAGAATACTAAACAGCCAACTCAATTTGCCAATCATTCACCTGCTAAGCTTAGAATGCTTGGGGTTTTCCTCAAATTCCTATTTACAAATTCAGAAGGGCAAAATGACAGTATTAGGAAGCTGGGGCTTTTGGAAAGGTCACGAGGGCTTAGTAACCACCACAGAATTAGTGCCCTGAAGCCCAAGGGAGCTTGTTAGCTCTGTCCACCGTGTGAGAGCACAGGCAGAAGACTGTGTCTGCAGACCAGGAGTCATGCTGCTGTCAGACACCAAACCTTCTCAACCTCCTGAACTGCAGGGAACAGCTGTCTGTCATTGTGATTCCCTATTCTGTGGCAGATTGTTACAGCACCTCAAATGGAGTGGAGTGACAACCTCTGGACTGGGGCTTTACAAGAAAATTCAAACGAGTAAGTTAGCATTCATTTCTTTCTACTCATTAAGAGCCACTGTTATAAATCAATGAGATAAATTACCAATTTGGACATGTACTGAACACAGCATTGCCATTTTCCAACCCATCTCATTACACTGGGTGTAAGGGAATTTATGTTGGTTCAAGATTGGATATAGACACCATGGCTTTCTCCTTGTCAGACTGTCTATTCACTGACCTTGTGTGATTCTTCTACTAGTAGGAATGCATAGTCTAGAACAGCTGTTTCCTGTGAGAAACCTTTTTCCTTAAATGTACATAGTAAGAATATTCTCCTAATTGAAAGAACAATAGCATTGAGAGATATTTTTTCTGTTTTTGCTACATATATTTCAACACTAGCATTGACGATGTTCAAGTGTGAGTGGGCCTTGGAAGATGAAAGAATGGATAAACAAACTGTAAAGGAGTTCTATATAGGAACTCGGGAACAGATGGGAGTGTTTAATATGGCTGCTGTTTTTTCTCACGTCCACTTCTGCCTGCTTGCGATTTTATATTGCATACATAAAGTGCAGTCATGTGTTCTGCTTATAAAGTCATCCCGACTTATTATAAGAAATTATACATGCCAGCTTCTCTCTTCAGAGTCTGAGAAGAAATTCATATTCTATAAGTTAGCTATTTCTGATTTCAGCTCTGTTCCAAAAATCTGCATGTTACTTCAATCTGTTCATTCTTATAAATCTGTAAGAACAAATCTTATGATCAAAACAGCTAGCACTCTGAAAGACAAAAAATGTGTCTATAGTAGTGACTTTTGTATCCGCTGTATTTTGGCAGCAGTATTAGCAGACACAGTGCATCACAGTGATGAAACAGGAGCAGAAGACAACCGGTCACATGGTACATACAGTCAGGAAGCAGAAAATAGACAGGAAATGGGGCTGTGTCATAACACTTCAAGCCTCACTAGTAGCAACCCACTTCATCCAGTGGGACTGCACCTCCTAAAGTTACACAACTTTACCAAACAGCATCACTAGCTGAAGATCAAGTATTCAAACACATGAACCTGGGGGAGAGAGATACTTCACACTCAAACCACAACAGTGACATGTACGTAGTTCTATGAGCTCAGTGTGAATGAGTTTACAAATCATGAAGTCCTTGGCTGTTGACAGGAACATCAGAAGAAAGTGCTAGTACACTATGAAGTGTGTTGAGCAGCAAAAAGGAGTGAGGAAAGACAGCCATCTGGATCTAATCTATCATCAGCACCAAAACATCAAAGCGAGCTATAACCTCATTGTACAGGTCTGCGACTCAATAAAACACTTAAACAAAGCCATCGCCTGTGAAAACTGAGTTTCCCCAAAGCCAGGGTTAGAGACGAAGTATAGCATGGACTCACAGCCTAACATCTAAAACAAGTACATGTTTGCAAGCAGCCCAAAAATATCCTAGCTAACTTCCTATTTTTATAAAGCCAGAAAGAAAACAGCAAGAAACTATATAGCAGCTAATGTTTACATAGAGTAGCTAGCTCATTTCTAGCAAGCTACATTACTAGCTTGTTACTGTAAGATCTTCTGATGTGGAAGGAACAAGTTAGCAACATCAGTGGGGAAGGACATTAATTACTGAAAATGGGCACGGTACACTACATTCATGCAGTAAAATTGAATTAAGGACACTGAAAAAGGGTCAGAGAGTTGCACAGTATTTAATGCTTATAATATTGAACTGCCAAGACAAGATAGAATTAGGCACCCATGTTTTACTTGCTTTGGTTCATCAGTTCTGAAAGAATGATCTATCATCTTCTACTTCTACTTTCTCGATACCCTTCTTGGACAATGCTTCCAGCGACGAGCTTCTCCCTCAGCTCCATTTTCGTTCATGTTTTGATATAAAATGAATGAAGAATACGGGTGGGTTCCCAGCCTGTGTCATAACCTGGACTTGTCAATAGGAAGAGCAGCATAGAAAATTTACCTCCCAAGACCATGTAGAACTCAGTGGGACTCCCGTAAAATTACACAATCTGACCCTACAGAAAGAGACTCAGAACAGCGTGTAAATGGAGTTTCCTGTATTAAAACCATATGCATACGTATCAGTGAACTAACCTTTGTTTTTCTTTCCAGGTCAATAACAACAAAGTGTTTGTGATACCTTTCACTTTATTCTTCAACATAAATGTTTAGGCTCCATACAATTGCAATGTTTATTTTTTAAAAAGGAACATTAGGGGCTGGAGAGATGGCCTAGCGGTTACTTGCAGAGGACCCGGTTCGATCCTCAGTACCCACATGGCGGCTAAGAAGTGCCTTTAACTCCAGTTCCAGGGGAATCCAAGACCCTCTTCTGACCTCTGCAACATTGCACCACATGGGTGCACAAACCTACATGCAGACAGTACATTCATACACATAAAAATAAATAAAATTTAAAAAGGAGCATTAAATGAAGATGATGAATTTATGAAAACATAAACACATAAATGCCACATTTAAAATATTTAGAGAGGGCTGGAGAGATGGCCTAGCGGTTAAGACCGCTGACCGCTCTTACAGAGGACCCGGGTTCGATCCCCAGCATCCACATGGTGGCTGAGAACCATCTTAACTCCAGTTCCAGGGGAATCCGACACCCTCTTCTGACCTCCGCGTCATTGCATGACACGGGTGCACAAACCTATATGCAGACAGTACATTCATACACATACAAAAATAAATAAAATTAAAAGAAAATATTTAGAGAAGGAAAAGAAAGAAACCTAACCTTTGGTGTAATTAACAAAACTCACCGTGTAAGTGTTGGAGCATATATACAAAGCAAAGAAGTCATCGCGGGTTAATTTTGCCTTTATTTTGGAATATACCAATATGCCAAAAGACATCTCAAAACACCTAAAGTTAATTTAACATCATTTCCTATCCTTTTTAGAAAGACTGATAGATAAATGCCAGCCAAATCCCCACTCCTCTAGAGGTCTACTCAAGAAGGAGCACTAATGATTACTAGGACCCACCCAGGGAGAGATATTAAACAGTAAAGGAAGTGGGCTGTTGCCAGAAAAAAATTTCTAACCTCCATAGTAATTACCTTCCAGAGGCTTCATCACTTCTGATTTCAGAACTGTAATTGAAAGAATTTTTAGTGATCAAAAATTTAATATGTAGAGCCATTTGTGGGCCCTACAGCATAATGACTATTTTCATCAACTGGCTATTAGTTTTCAGCAGGCGTTTAACTACTCAGTATCTGAACAAATTGACCTGTTTTGAGTCATGTAATAAAAATCTGATGGGCCACCAGGGGCAGAACCCTATAGAAAGTAAAAGATGATCCAGGCTCAGACTGTGGACAGGGCTTATTATGGCCACAGGGATCTATCTGAAAATGGCAGTGCCAGGGAGCTTAAGATGGAGGACATCGGACACTCCAGAGAAAGGAGGTGTGGTGCACTCTTTATCAAGTGATGCCATTAGAGATAAAACATGGTTAGTAAGTGCTCAGAAAGTTTCTTATCCTTTATAACATAAACCCCCAACAACCACAAACACAGACAACACCACACGAACACAACTGCACACATGCAACCCCATACAGCCCCACACATACAAACCACACACATGGCACCACACATATGCAGCAAATCACTCTATTTTATTGTCAATCACAATATGTGAAAGTAATAGTTGAGGACAAGAAAATTCAGTCTGATGTTTTTAAGGATTTTTTCCTATCCATGTGTGTGCCCACATGCATTTATATGCGCCATATGTGTGCAGTGCCCACAGAGACCAGAGGAGGGCATCAGATCCCTTGGAAACAGTGTTACAGGTATTTGTAAGCCACCGAATGTGGGTGCTGGAAACCAAACCTGGATCACCTGAAAGACCAGAAAGTCCTTTTAACCTCTTAGCCATCTCCCAGCCCTTAAGTTGGATTCTTTTTTTAATGGTGGTAGCCATCATATTCTTTCTAAAAGTGTTATTTTCTTCCAGCCTCTGCATTATATTGATATTTTAGATCCAATAATTGCTGCTAAGGATGAGAACAGCTTCTACTTCATGCTCTGTAGAATATTTGTGAAACTATGAGGATTATTATTGGACAGGGTCTCATTGTGTTTCTGTGGCTTAGAACCTGATATGAAGATCAAGGTGGACTTGAACTCACAGAGATCCATCATCCTCTGCCTTCTGAGTGCTGGAATTAAAAGTGTGTGTACCACCACACCTGGGTAAAATATGAGGATTTTTTTTTCAAAGGAAAGGATATCCAAATATCAGGGAGTGCTCAGGTCTCCCTACCTATGTTTGTATTCTGGACTGAGAGGGCAGCAACAAGCCAATAGTCCCTCTGTGAAACTGAAGTCACAAAGGTCTATGAGAACACATTAACAGTAAACATCATGTATCCACCTAACTGACATCTACTCTATCAGTGGAGGTCAGAAATAACCATCACTCTAGTTATGCACTGAATGCCAAGAATTCTTTTTAAATCATCCTTTATATGTTAACTTAGGTGGTACTTCTTCCACAAAGAATTTCTGAGACTCTCAGAACAAATACACCATGCCTTTTTCTGTTTCTGATATCTTTTGATGATGGTGTAACAAACATAAAAAAAACCTACCAGTGACTAATCTGGACCTCTCTGCAAACTAGGTGGATTTCAGTATGGAATTGTGTTTAACCACTCTTAGTTTTCTACATACATATATAAATGTTGAATGCCAATGTTGAATATTAATCAAGGAAAGAAGGGGAAGAAAGGAAGAGGAAGGGAAAAGAAGGAAAGGGAAAGGAAAAGGAAGGGAGAAGAAAAGAGAAACAGGAAGGAAATAATGGAGAAAGAGAGGAGAGAAGGAAAAGAGTGAGATGGAGAGTGGGCGAGATGGAGGGAGGAAAGAAAGATGAAGGAAGGATGGATGGAAGTGAGCTCCACATTAGTAGAGACCTTGTCTCAAAATAAAAATAAGATTGAGCATGAACAAGACACCTGACATTGACATCTGGCTTCCACTTTCAGAGAGAGAGAGAGAGAGAGAGAGAGAGAGAGAGAGAGAAAGGGAGGCAGGGAGGGAGGGAGGGAGGGAGAGAGAGAGAGAGAGAGAGAGAGAGAGAGAGAGAGATCAGTAAAATAACTGTGAAAAATGCAAAGATCTTTTTGGAGTACCAACTTGTGGCTTTGAGATCTTCCATGTGGGATATGCAGCTATTCTGTGCATTCTGAATAAGTTCTTCAACCAGAGAACCCCAAGCACCAGCACGTAGACTGATTAACAGAACCCTACAAGTAAGTGTAGAGTATAACAGTCCCTGTGAGAGTTGCAGCCGTCTGCTAAAAACACTATTTGGCTGGAATCAGAATGTGGACCATATGGACAAGTTGTTAATTTCCTGGACATAATCAGCCATTTTTGGTTTCCTGTATCCCAGGAACACATGAGAATTTCCCAGACCCAACTTTTCAGCCCACAGCCCACAGTTAATTTCTCCCATCTCTCTCTCTCTCTCTCTCTCTCTCTCTCTCTCTCTCTCTCTCTCTGTATGTACACACACACACACACACACACACACACATGTGTGTGTAAATGCTCCTGCTGAATAGATCTGGTCAAGGGCAGGGAAATGACAGGAAATGGATGAAAAGAGAAGCTAACAGTCCACTAGAGTCCAGGCCAACTACATTGGTGAAACTATTAAAATTTGAGGAACTCCATAGCAGGAGGAGTAAGAAATGAAATGAGTCACCTGGAAACTCACAGTGTTTTTAGAGACTGACTGGGAGTCAGAATGTGTCGCAGTGGGTGACAGCTGTCATCCTTTCGATCATAGTGAGTGCTGTTGGTTTTTGAGTTCTACAAATTCATAAGGTGAGGGCAAAGGGAAAGGCTTGGTCAGTGTTTCCTCTACATAGGGATTCTAATACCCACAATCCCCCATAAAGGGTGTCGTGGCCATCTCTAACCCTGCTTGATTTGGGTGACCAAAAAACATGAAAGAAAAGGTGATCCAGGATCTGAATCAAGTAAATGATAGGCGCAGTGATATCTCTCACTTTCATTCCTGGGATTATTGACTTACTCAGATAAAGGGTGCCTCAACTCTGGTTTCAATGAGAAGCTGTTTGTACAGTAAAATATTTCAACTAAAGAGGGGACACTCTGTTTTCTTAATAATGTGAGGGTCATTGGCAATATTTTATTAATATGGGCATGTTTGGCCTGGGAGACAGCTCAGTCTGCAAAGTACTTGTCAGGCAAGTCTGACCTGAGATTGTCCTCAGAACCCATTTCTTTTTATGTGTATGAGTGTACTGTCTGCATGTAGGTTGGTGCACCCATATGTCATGCAATGCTGTGGAGGTCAGAAGAGGGTGTCAGATTCCCCTGGAACTGGAGTTAAAGACGGTTCTTAACCACATGTGGGTGCTGGGAATCGAACCTGGGTCCTCTGCGAGAGCAGTCCCTGCTCTTAACCTCTGAGCCATCTCTCCAGCCCCCTCAGAACCCATTTTTAATAAGGCATGGTAGCATGCTCTTGCAATCCTAGCACAGAGGAGGTGGAGACAGAGGATCTCTGGAGTAAGCTGGCCAGGGGGTGTGGCTTAATTGGTAAGTTCTAGACTCATGAGATACCCTGTCTCAAAAAATAACCCCTCCTTTGATTTTGAAAAACATATTGAAGACATAAAAAGTAGTGATATTTGTTCCTTTTCTATCAACCACGTATCCGTCCCCATTTCCCTGGGGATGTATATACTTGTTTTATTTAATTTTTAACTCTCTTCATTTTCTACATGCCTGTAGACATTTGTCCAGGTGACATACTACTTGTTCCATTGCGTTCCTATCCTCTGCCTATCATCCATATAGCAGTCTTTCATTCTGTACTGACTTTATTTTCCCATGGACTGGAAGAATGGCATCCTGCAACTCTTTCAGAAGCTGATTTAATCTTTATGCTGTCTGCTCAGCCTGACTAACACCGATGTGGATGTGGAATTTAGGTCTCAGTTTATTTTTCTCTTTTGTAATATTCCATGTTTTTACTCTGTTCCCTTTAATCAATATCATAAACGGTCTACTTGTCATCTTATTGAATTCGCAGTCACGTTCTCAGTCTGTAGGACATGCAGACTGCTATAGGTGGATCAGAACCAAACCTAAGGTTCAGTACCCTTGGAGAAACCTTTCAAAAACACACAGGAGTGTGTGCTTAGAGATTCTGACTGGTAAGCTCCTGAGAGGGATGGATGGGATGGAAAGGAGGAGAAGTGAAATTGTTATAAAAAGCTTGACAAAACAAAATTAAGTAAATACTTCAGATGAACAGGATCCTTGGAAGGAATGAGTTCCACGAAAGATAATATGGTCTATTAGTTACTTTCTCCTGCTGTGATAAAACGCCATGACTTAAAGCCACTTATAGAATTATAGAAGAGTTTATTTAGCTTATCATTCCAGAAGGTCAGTGTATAGTGGGGATGACATAGAGGCAGGTGGCTAGAGCAGAGCTGGCTAATCACATTCTAACCACACAAAGGAAGGAGAGAGAGAGAGAGAGAGAGAGAGAGAGAGAGAGAGAGAGAGAGAGGAAGCTGTGGGGCGAGGCCTGAAATCCTCTAATCCCAACACCAATGCCGTAGTTCCTCCAGCAAGTCTGTGCCTCTGGAAAGTTCTATAACCTCTCCAAACAGTGCCACCAGCAGGGAATTACGTGATAAAATACATGAGCCTGGGTGGGAAATTGTTCATTTGAACCACAGCAATGTGTTCGGTATGTGTGTGTGTTCACAGAACATTTTCTTCTAGCATCTAAGATCAGGCCTGAGGTAAGACAATAATGGACTCTGTGTTGTAAAAATAATCAATAAGAGCTATGGAGAGAACTCAGTTGGAAAAGTTCTTCAAATCAAGAATGGAGACTTGAATCTGGAACCTCAGCACTCACATAAATTAAAAGAAAAAGAAAACAAGTATGGTTGGGTACTTTTTAATCCCGACAATGCAGATACGGTGAAAGGCAGATTCCTGGAAATTACTGGCCAGCCAGTCTCATCTAACAGAGCTCTGGGTTTAGTGAGACAACTTGTATCCAAAAATAAGGTACAGGGGAGGAGCTGGAGAAATGGCTCAGTGGTTCAGAGCACTGGTTTATGGCAGAGGACCCAGGTTTGGTTCCCAGCACTTACATGGCAGCTAACAACCATCCATAACTCCAGTTCCAGAGGTATATATTGTCCTTTTCTGACCTCTTTATGCTTTTCAAGACTTGAATGTAACTTACACACATGCAGGCAATACACTCATACACATAAAATAAAATAAAACTTAAATAAAATGTTTTTAAAAATAAGAGGGAAGCTGGGGGTGGTAGTGTATATCTTTCATCCCAGAACACATGAGGCAGAAACAGATACCTGTAAGATCAAGGTCAGCCTGGTCTACTAGTGAGTGCCAGACCAACTGGAGCTACAGGGAGACACCATCTCAGAAAAAGGATGGAGAGAGATTAAGAAAGACACCCAAAATTGTGTTAAGCTCTGGCCTCCATAGGCACACACATGTGTACACAAATATGCACACTTTCACATACCAATGTGAACATCTATGTACACTGTGTAAATATATATATATATATATATATATATATATATATATATATATATATAAAAGAATCCCAGAGAATCACACACACGCACACACACACACACACACACACACATAAAGAGGTTAATAGTATAATGATGGGATGTTATAATCTTAGTTCTGCTCCAAGTTTTGGTAATAATTAGGAAACATTTGCTTATTGAAAACTGTGCTCTGTAAATCTTGGTCCCTTTAAATCTCATTATCATTTCTTCCTGATTTCGTGCATATTTCATAGGGAAGCAAGGAGTTGTTTCTCCTGGGATATATGAAATCAGTGGCTGAATGGATAAACACTTAATGATCGTTACATAAATACAGAATTACTTTATTGGGGGGGCTTCAAGATGCAGGCTTTTGCATGCTGTATTCAACATGCAATATGATATTGTAAAGTTATAAAGCACTAAATTTTCCTATAGGAATGCTTAATTAGAGCTGCTTGTAAAGCCAGATTCCTAAGGATAAGTATCAGCTGGACATGATGGTAATCCTAGCAGGAAGCTGAGGCAGGAGGATTGGCAGTTCCAGTTCTAGATCAGCCTGGGCTACAGATAAAGTCCTTGTTTCATAATTTCTCAGGGCTAGGGAAGAGGCTGTGTGATGAAGCAGTGTCCCCCACTGCATCTCTAGAATGTTCTCTACACACTCAACCCTGTAGCTCTCTTTTCATGGGCTGCCAACTCTATTTTCAAATAATAGGATTTTAGTAATGTCTACCACATTGCCAGCAATTTACCTTTGAATAAATAAGAATCAAATTCATGTTTTGCAGTGAACTTTTGAGAGGCCTCTATTGAGTTACACTCCCAGTGAACAACAGGGAAGATTGCTTTTGTCTGATATCTGAACATGACTTCCAAATGGACCCAAAGAGTAAAAACCATTCATCACTGAGAGAGAGTGAGCCCTCCAGTTACCCAGTTAGAACACTATTTCTGGCACAAAAAGGCATAGAATTTCTTGTTACTTTCAGAAAGAAGTAAGAAAACACAAGTAATTTCAGTAGAAAAAGGAAGCCTACATTTGTATTTTGAAGTTGAATGTTTTCTTTCAGCTTGGAATTCCTCTCAGCTACGAAAAAGGGGGAATGTGCTTATAGAGATTGGAATTTCAACTCCCACTGACCAGCAACAGAGCTGGAGTTTGTAGTGTGGTTGAGTGATTCAGGAAGCAATTAGAAAGAGCAGCCTGGAGATGGAGGAAAACAGAATCAAACTGAAGGAGAGGCCTGCTTACAGTATGCAAATACCTTCTCTGAGTTTGTGATTTTCCAGTATAATGTATTTGTGAATAGCCCCATCGGTATCCAAGTGACACAGATCTTAATGTAATAGCTAACTATAGTATACATCGAGGAATAGAGATCAGAAGCTGATCATCAAATTTCATCCACTGTTTAACTTTGGGATGTATTTTAAAGCAAATGCTAGACATTCTGTAGTAACATCCACTTTTAACTGATTCTGTACCTGCTTAGAAAAATCATTGTTACTTATAACCATATTTTAAATTACGAGATGTCTTTTATGTATATATATATATATATATATATATATATATATTATATATATTCATGTATGTGTGTCCCAGTTTATACCAGTTTTCTTTAAACCTTCTAAACATAAGAATTCCTACTCTCCATTTTAAGATTTCTTTACTTATATATTTTATTTAAAAAAACAAAGATGACCATCCTGTCTCAACCCCTTTCCCCCCGGAAACAGTCAGCATGATTATGTTGAATCATTACTCTGTGGGCTCAAGAATTGTGTTCTCTTGGAAAACTGGTTAGAATGAGGAGTTAAAGAAATATCCCTGTGCAAAAGTTACCTTACTATCACAAAAATTTATCTGAGTTGAGAAGCACACAGTATATCCAGCACCTGTTGTTCATCCCATTTATTTATTAGTTCAACAAATATCTAGGGTTAACACTGTACAAATCAAGGACTTAGATACTGGAGTCCACTCTATCGATAATTTTTCCTGTTCTCTTTTTTCCACTATCAAAATCCAATATCCAAGCCTCACTCATAACAGAAATAGCATGGAAAGTCAAAAGAGTTCATGGAAAAGGTCACAACTTCGAAGACAGATTGGCTTGGGTTCATGTCCAGTTTTCTTCAATAACTTTGTTAGTGAATTCAGGACAGCCCCTCTTTTTTCACTTGCAACTTAATATAGTAATAATAGTATCAAAATATCTATTCCCAGCATCTTCAGAAGATTTAAATGGAAAGTACTATGACAACAGTTTGTTAACATACAGCAACATGTTCTGGAGAAATATAAATTTCTTTATTACTTACATCTTCGTGTCTACCCCTTTAACTGCTTTTTTGTTGTTTAAGAGACCCAGGACTTGAAGAGAGTCACATCAGCAGGACACATAGAAACTGGAGAAGGACGAGTTACCTCTATAGTCAGCAGGTTTCTTAATGTAAGGATATGAAACCAGTAACAGCATGTGTGTAATACATAATCCTAGTATTCCAGTTTACTCTTCTTGTGAATACAATGCACAAATAAGATCCAGAGAGCAACTGTTACACATTTAGAGTTGGAGCCAGGGAACTGGATAGATGCGTAGTGGTTAAGACCACTGGCTCCTCTTGCAGAGGACCCAGGTTTGGTTCCCAGCACCCAAATGGTGGTTAACAACCATCTGTAACTCCAGTTCTAGGGGATCCCATATCCTATTCTGGCCTCCATGGGCACAGCATGACTTGGATAAACTAACATACAAGCAGGTAAAACACTCATACACAATAAATAAATAAACAAATAAACAAATAAATACATGTTTAAGAGAGTTTGAGGCAAGGGACTTTCTTTCCCTTCTCATTGTATAGGGAAGGTTCCTCCTGTAACAGATCCAGTATTTCTCAGTTAATACTCCAAAGTGGAAAAATAATAACTTCCCTGAGAGGAACCTGTGGCCCCTTGCTTCCCACCCCTCTGCTTGATCTCGGTCAGCCAGGAGAAAACACATGACCATTTTCTACAAGGTTTCAAGACAGACAAGACCATAGGCTCTACAGAGAGGCCTGTGGTTCTCCCACATTTTTAATTGACAAGACAGATAAATCAAATCTTGGCATCAGTATTAACAGGCTCATTTCCTCCTAAATCAAATCCCCATTTTTCTCAGTCAGTTGTATGACTTTTCTCATTTTTTTTAAATTGTATTTATTATTTCTATTTTATGTGTGTGAGTGCATTGCCTGCATGTGTTAGTGCACTCATGTCTCTCAATGCCTGTAAAGGTCAGAAGGGGGTGTCAGATCCCCCAGAACTGGAGTTTCAGACTGTTGTTAGCTGTCATGTGGGTGTTGGGAATTGAACCCAGGTCCTCTGGAAGAGCATCCAGCGTTCTTAAACTCTGAGCCATCTCTCCAGCCCAACTTTTCTCATTTTTTTAACTTAAAAAAAATATTGTGCTGGTCATGGTGGCACATGCCTTTAATCCCAGCACTTGGGAGGCAGAGGCAAGCAGATCTTTGTGAGTTCAAGGCCAGCCTGGTCTACAGAGTGAGTTCCAGGACAGCTGGGGCTACAGGGAGACCCTGTCTCTAAAAGACCAAAAGAAATCATTTGCTGGGCATGTGGCACGTTCCTGTAATGCCAGCCCTCAGGATGCAGAGGCAGGTGGATCTCTGTGAGATCCAGGCCAGCCTGGTCTAGGTGGGCTGGGACTAGGGAGACCCTGACCCAAAAATTTTTTTGCTTGCATTTGTGTGTGTGTGTGTGTGTGTGTGTGTGTGTGTGGTGGGGGAACATGTCATGAGGTGCGTGTGTTTGTCAGAAGATCTATTTAGACAAGTTGTTTCTCCCTCTCCACAGTGTTGGACCTAGTTTTCCAGCTTGGGTCTTCGGGCTTGACAGCAAACCCCTTTATCCACTGAGCCATCTCACTGGGCCTATGTTCTTGTTTTTTGGGGGTTTTTGTGTTTCAATAGGGGCAGGAACCTACATGGACAACTGTAAGAACAAAATTATCAAAGCAAGAGGTAAAAACTGCTGGTTATGTGACTTTCCAACTTGCTGCCCCCCCAAACACAAGTTTTTGCTTGAGCTTGCCGGCAGACACAGTCCCACCGAGGAGGAAGTTGAAAGTGTTCACATTGTTTGTGGGCTGCAACTTCGACTCTTCACATGTACTGTGACATGAAAACATGCAGACAGGGGTAGAGCTGCTCTGGGATTGTTAGACAGTCTTGTTGATTTTTGTTTTTATTAGGAAAGCAGTCTTTTCTTTTATATATATATATTTTTTTTTAATTTTATTTATTTTGTATGTGTGTGAATGTACTGTCTGCATGCAGGTCTGTGCACTCATGTTGTGCAATGCTGCGGAGGTCAGAAGAGGGCGTCGGATTCCCCTGGAACTGGAGTCAAAGGCGGTTTTCAGCCGCCATGTGGGTGCTGGGGATCGAACCCAAACCCAGGTCCTCTGCAAGAGCAGTCGGTGCTCTTAACCGATAGGCCATCTCTCCAGCCCCCAGGAAAGCAGTCTTTTCCACCAGGACACATACTCTTCCATTTAGGAGAGTAGAGTCCTTTGGAAAGGGCAGGGAAGTGCCCACAGGCTGATTATTCAAATTGCTAGGTAAAAGCTAATACAAATATTTAACTTCAGAGGATTCTGCTTCAAAAGCCTCAAATAATTAATGAATAGGATTAAGATCAACCTTGACAGTTTCAATATTGGGGTTTGAATCCCTGCATAAGGTATTCGGATGGGGGCATGGGACCTCTAGCCAAATTCACATTGCCAAGAAAACAGACATCACAAATATTTTACAGACATGTAGAACAACAACACTAAGTAGATTTTTAATGAAGGCTTGTTGGATAAACATGTATTTCAGCTGAAGAAGTCTCCTCCAAGACCACACAGCTCCAACATTAGAGTGCCTACATTTTCATGCACAGTGTGTAAACTGTGTGAAAAAACACACTGAACTGCTTGTGTTTGGAATCACAGCTATCAAAAGTATATCCCAGGGACAGGAGAGATGGTTCAAGGGTTACCAATGTTTGATGCTCTTCCAAAGTGCCGGAGTTCAGCTCCCAGAGTCTACCATACCACTTATAACTAACTTTTGGGGATCCAGCACCCTCCTCTGGACTCTGCGGACACTACATTCCTTAGACACATATAATTAAAAAAATAAAATAGAGTATATTCCACAGAAGTTGTGTAAGGAATCTATTTGGATCATTATGTTTTTCTTTTCTTTCAAAATTTCTTTTATTTTACTTTTTAAATAATTTTAAAATTCATTTTTATTTTATAGGTATGATATTTGTCCTTATTGTTTAGGAGGGTACAGGTGTTGTGTAATGCCTATGAAGGCCAAAAGAGGGTGTTTGATCCCCTGGAACTGGAGTTACAGATGAGTGTAGGCCATCATGAGCATGCTGGGGATCAAACACAAGCCCTGTGCAAAAGCAGCCAGTGCTCTCAACCACTGAGCAATCTGTGTGGTCTCAATTTACTTATTTTTATTCTATGCGTTGGGCACTATGCCTGCATGTATTTAAGAGTGCCACATGCATGCAGTGCCCATGAAGGCCAGACGAGGGTGTCAAATCCCCTGGAACTGAAGTTACAGATGGTTGTAGGCCACCATGTGGGCGCTGGGAACTGAACCTAGGTCCTCTGCAAGAGGAGCCAGTGCTCTTAACCACTGAGTCATCTCTCCAGACCCTAGATTCTTTTATGTTTGAGTGGAACAGAATAGTGAAGGTCTCAGATAGGTCCTGGAAGAAAACTGCAAATAGATCCCTGTGTATCACAGGATCTGGGTATAAACCTCTGCATAACCAAGGAACTTAAATCACTGACAGAGTAAGAATCCCTTTCTTGCTTTTAGAGGTTTGATACCATTTGGTGATGAGTAGTTCATATTTGTTTCCCAACTGTTCTTTGCTTCACGTGCCCAAAATTGCTGCTCCTGACCTATCTAGGACCTTCAGGTGCATCATCACTTGTATGTCAGGCTATAGTTAGCAGGGACTTCCTCAATCTTTTCATGTTACAGAAACCCATATTCCTCAGCCAATAACTTTCTTTGATCTGCCTGGAGGGGCTGTCAAGGATAGCACCAGCAAAAATTCTTAGTCCACAGCTTTTTCAATATGGCAGATAAAATAAATGTTGTAAATTCAGAATATGAAAGAGGGTCTTATAATCCAGTGACCCCATTTTGTAAAGTGCTTCCCTTTTGGTTAAACAATGACAATTGCAGAAACTAGAGTAATTTAGCTCTTAGAACTAAGGTAACTTGCTTTTATAGATTCTTGCCCTCCTTGTCCTATGGACTCTCTGTCATGAGGAGTCGCAACAGGTGTTTATTGATCACCTGATATTCTTTAACTAATCACTCACTGGTTACCCATAGCAACAGCCAACTGTGGGGCTGAAAGAGAGAGAGAGAGAGAGAGAGAGAGAGAGAGAGAGAGAGAGAGAGAGAGAGACTTTTCAATACCTTCTTCTGTCTTCTATCCCCAGCCTGTAAGTGGACAGAAAACTCTCTGGTATCTTGAACTAAGATATCCCTCTACATGCCTCTTCCTGGATCAAGCCCTTCTGCTATCACAGATTGCTCATTCTCCTGTCTGTCTTTTCTCCTCTTCCGTCTTCTTTCCTTGCAGGCAGCACAATGTCTAGCCCATAGTAAGCCATAAAATGTTTATAGACTAAAACACTTAAACATATTTTCCTCTATACTCTTTTATGATAAGACCCACAGTTACATTAAGATTCACAAGTTTACTAGTCAATTTGAATTTGATGCACAAATTAACATGTACTAAATTCTCACTATGATCTAGGCACTATGCCAAATTCTTTGTGGATTTTTAAAAATTCTCACAGTGATCCTACAACTTAAATACTGTGTTATTACCAGATAGTCTTAGAGCTATTTCAATAATATAGCCAAGTTACAACTAGTTACCATAAGGAATCAAAGCCAAGTGCATCTTCTTGCAAATTTATGTTCTACACCAGAATGCATTTATCAAATGTTGTAGATTTGCTTTCCAAAAGAAGCACACCTTTTGACCCTGAAAGATCTTCCACGAGCAAGCAGCAAGTGTACAGGAAATGTTAATCCGTGTTAGTGGGCACTTATTACTGATAAATTACTGTTTCTCTGCTAATTCATTATTCAGTTCCTTTAGCTGATATATCAGTTGGGCTTTTCACAGGCACACAATGGAACATGTTAGCTAAAGAAAGCAATTCTCCACTGAATTTCCGGTTAGCTACAGGTTGCTACTGGGAATCTAGATTATGGGTGTTATTTTAATTTTCTTTTAAAAATTATATACCTATAGTGTGTGTGTGTGTGTGTGTGTGTGTGTGTATGTGTGTGTGTGTAGTGAGCACAAGTACTGCAGAGGCTAGAAAGAGGCATCAGATCCCTGAAGCTGGAGTTTTAGGCAGGGCAGTTTTGAGCTGTCCAGTATAGGTGCTGGGAACCAAACTAGGTCTTCTGCAAAGCAATGCATGCACTTAATGGCTGAGCCATCTCTCCAGACCCAGGTGACATTTGTATTTTAAAATCCTGGATATTTTAAAATGTGACACCACAACCCACATAGTAGGATATTGATATGAACAAGCTGCAGGAGGTGATCTGGTGCATACTTAAAGGATAAAATATATAGTGCAAGTTTCACACACCCTGTAGTCTGCAGGTTTATATGATAATAAATAACAGTTATCAGCAGGACAAAGGAAAAAGTGCCATGAAATCCAATAGCTCAGTAAGAAATCTGCTAATACAGGTGGCAAGGCTTGTTCCGTTTCATTGTCAGAGGGAGCCTATTTATTTTCTTCTAGGTAGTTAAATTACAGGGTCATTTATTGCTGAAAGTTTCCAGTAGGCAGATGGAAATCTAAAGCAGGCCGTAGATTCAAACTTTGGGGGAAAAAGACAGAATTTACTTCACAGGCAGTACATCTGATAACTCGAAATCTTTGAGCAGCTCTAGAACAGAGTGACTTTCAACTGACCTGACTTTCAAATGTGTCTTGTTTATGGGATAGGGACAAAAGATGATAGGTCAATGCAGTGATTAGCACATGTGTGTGTGTGTGTGTGTGAGAGAGAGAGAGAGACAGACAGACAGACAGAGACAGAGAGAAACAGAGACAGAAAGTTTCTTATATACCAACATGATGAAACTATTCTTAAAGTCAATTTCAACTTTCTTTGCCCATTTTTATCTGATGGCTTAATTAACTGTATGAATCTATTATATATAGTAATATATATATATTATATGTATATATATTATATTTATATATAAAACTTGAATAATACAAATAACATACACTGTATTCATTATTTAGCAGTTTTTACTATCTAGTAACTTCTAAAATTCAAGTTTCCAAATAGATTGAATCAAAGCTATTTCAATCATGTTATTTCTTTTAAAACATTTATTTACATTTATTTATTTATTTGTTTGTTTATTTGTTTATTTATTAATTTATTGGTATGTTTGACACAGGGCCTCCCTTTAGTCCCAGCTGGCCTGGAGCTCACCATGTAGGCCAGGCTCGCCTTGAACTCACAGAGATCTGTCTGCCTCTGCCTCCCAAGTGCTGGGATTAAAGGTGTGTGCCACCATGCCAGGCCTATATCTATTTATTTTTAATACTTTATTTATTATTTTTATTTTATGTGTATGAGGGTTTTGCCTGCATGTGTGTAAGTATACCACAGGTGTGTAGTGCATGCAGAAGCCAGAAAAGAGCCAACTGAACCCAGGTCCTCTGCCAAAGCAGTGGGTATTCTTAAATATTGAGCAAAGGGGGCTAGAGAGATGGCTCAGTGGTTAAGAGCACTGGCTGCTCTTGCAGAAAACCCAGACTTGAATCCCATCACCCCCATGGCAGCTAACAACTGTCTGTAACTCGATTTCCAGGGGATTCAATGCCCTCTTCTGACCTCTGCAAGCATTGCATGACACGGGTACACTTAGATGCAGGCAATACAGTCATACACATAAGGTAATAAACAATTAATAAAACATTAAATATTGAGCAAAGGTATTCAAATTGATTTTTTTAAAAATAATTAATAATTAATTAATTTATGTGTGTGCATACCCATGACACACATGTAATGTGAAGGTCAGAGGACAAATTTGTGGAGTTAGTTTTCTCCTTCAACAACTGGAACTCAAAGTTAAAAGTCAGGCCTTCAGACATTGCATGCATCATTTGCCTTTATCTGTGCAGCAGTTTTTCAGCACCCCCCCCATTTTCTTTCTTTTTATGAATTTGCATTGAGAAACATCTGGGGAAACTAATTCGGCACAGTAGGCCTTAACACAAATGAAGAGTGTATGAATTCCAGTGTGTGGGGGGGGGGCGGGGAGAGTTCTCTGAAGAAGTATAAAGGTGATTAAGATTCATTGAGAATTTCTGAATAAAATATGCAAAAAATCAATAAAAAGAATTGAAAAAGAAAAGAAATGATTTGTTTTATTTTTTTTAAGCATGTATATGTGGTGGGGGTGAGAGAGTTGTATACTTCAGAAAAGGTGTGTACAGACACTAGAAGAGGTTGTCAGATCCCCTGAGCCCTTGAACTGGAGTTACATGTGGTTGTGAGCCATCCTTTGTGAATTCTGACAACCGAACTCAGGTCCTCTGCAAGAGCACTGAGCATGCTTAATTGCTGCTCCATCTCTCCAGCCAATCCCGACGTCTTTCTTAATCCCCTTCATAATCACGTTCTTGCCAAGAGATGTTGTTCTGCCATCAGCTTCAAGGAGTAAGCTCTCTACCAACAGCCTAGCTTTATTTTATCATTTGTTTTCTGGGTACAGGAAATTGCTACTTAAGTTTCCATTGACTCTTTGCCAAGTAACCTTTAAACCAAGACATGTATGTAATTTCCTGATTAATTAAAAGTATTAACTTCATCAATCTTAGTTCTTGACCAAATCCAAAGCTTCCAGGCATAATCCAGATAAAGAATACATTGCACACAGCTGGGAGAATTCAAATTCTAATTTATATAGCCTTGAGTAACAATTAAAGAAAGAGAAAGGACAATGGGTCTACTATAGTCATCTAAGAGGAAGGGCTCAAAACAGAAAATTAACAGATTCAGTCTACATCCACCTGACAGAAGACAGCCACTGTGCTAGGAGCCAAAGGCCGCTCCCCTAGAGTGTTCTGCTGAAACTGGAAAATGTTACCAAAGAATGCAAGCAATCATAACAGAACCTAAATGATCAGAACATTTGAGGACTTCACCATTACATTATTCCATTCTGTGGGACAGTGCCATGTAACTAGGAACATGAGCACGGGATGAATACTTTAAACCCACATTACAAGGTCTGTTATTTGGGGCATCCAAAAGTGTGAAGCTCTAAGGATAAGCAGGTTTACTACCCTTAATAAGAAAGAATATTTTACAACTTAGGTCTTATAAACCAGTCCAAACTGGCTACTATTTTAGCATGAATACTTCCTAAACATCCAAATGTTACAAATGACTTTTTAGGTAACTTAGGAAGATGGAGTCATTCGCTGTTGCCCACATTTGCTTTACATAAAATCTGTAGAGCAATAACTTTGGGATTGACACATACAAATGTTCTCTATAATTTCTCTGTTGTACAGTATCACCTTGTAGCATTCTCTTTAAGATGATTTAACGTAAAAATTATGTTTGCTTCCCAAGTTAATCATATATAGTCACCCAAAACAACATGGGTGAATTTGATGAAATCTGTGCCTTGACTCCACCCTATAGTTATGTATAATACAACTGTCTTCTGGAGACTCATACGCTAAAAAAAGGTGGGGGGATACAGAAAGACATAAAACCTTTTCATCAAACCCTTTCAATTCAAATCTTAAAATAACTATGGGAAAAGACTTGTTTGTTCCAACAGGACAAAAACGTCACCAACTTAAAGACTGAGAAAGAAAAGACTTACAGGTTTGGGCATTGAGTAGGAAGTCCAAAGTGGCAAGGCAAAGGCTGACCCCGGCTGCGAACCATTGAAAGGAAGAAAATCTTCAGATTGCCATAAACATTCGAACCCCTCTGTGGCCCCCACATGTAACAACTATTTATTAATTGAGTCCTGATGGAACTTACTTTCTAGGTGCCAAAAAGGTTCTGATATGAGAGACTTTCTTGCCCTTCCCCCCCATAGAACAAGGAGGAAAATAATGACGATATTGACGTCGTTCCCCAACTGTAAATTGGAGACAACTATTGTTTTTATATAGGCATAATCTCTTATAAAACCGGTAAAACTGACTTTTTTTAATATAGACTACTAGAACATTTGGGAACTGTGGAAGGATTACTCTCTGTTCAGAAACAAATATAATACTAAAGTCCTAGGGCTATGCCACTCAGGCAAAATATATTAATACAGCAAAGCTCTAATATCAGCAATGGATTACTCAACCAGGGGTTTGGCATGTTGGCCAAGGGGATCCAAGGCCCCACAAAAGGTAAGGGCTCCTTGCCTCTAAGTTGCGATACCTACAGGAGGAGAGGCAATAAGACACTTGCTGCCGAAGACCTGACTTAACACGGGAGGGATGTATTGAGACCGCACATGCACATGTACAGAGAAGTTGGTCTCTGGAATGCCAAGAGAGTGTTACCAAAATGGCCACTAAACCAATAAAGCAAAATACGTGGTCTCCCTTGAGTCAAGCAAGACCCAACCGTCAGCACCAGATACACCTCACCTGCCGGAAATACTGTGCAGCAGAGACATCCATGGTGCCTGATTTTCCCAAATCTAATTGGCTATTGGCTCTCTCCTTGGAGAAATAACCCATGGCTTGATGCCACAAAGCTTACATCCTCTACAGGTTAGGGAGATGATATAAGCCACAGTAAGACCCTGTCACCCTGTCATATTTAACAGGGGGGAAAAATGTAATTTTCATGCGAATTAACATATCAAAACATGTGTCTATGCTAAAGTAACCTACCATAACTATTAGTGCTGCTTAAATACCCTATATATCTAATTGCTCTGTTCTTCATTAGTAGGATCGAAAGGTTTATTCCTGGATCATATCACTGTCAGCCCATGAAAGGAAACAGCCAGAATGACCAGAGTTCCAAGTCAACAGCTCCAGGAGAGGAGTGCGATCTGGTGTACCTCTCATTCCCACCTGTGCCCCTTTTCTTAAGGCCTAGGGAACAACCTGCGGAGGAGGGGGAGTGGTAGAATGCAAGAGCTGTGATTTGGCGGTGAATGTTGAAACTACAATAATATAGAGTGGACACTCATTGAATCAACTTGATTGAACAAACAACCTGTCACCCCCCACTGGAATGGTGCGGGCTGTAGCGGGGTTTTGGCACAACATCCTGCAGATATGTTTTGCATGAAGGAAGCTGGTGAACTCATGGATTATCACTTTAAGCTAAAAATGAAAAAAAAAAACTGAGAGAAAGATGCAGGACAGTATATAGCAGAATGCCAGTGATTTGGGATGGAGTGGGGGGGGGGGGAAATGGGAAATAAGCCTGAAACTGGAATTGGAAAAAAATGTATGAAATGCACAAAGTATCATAAAAACTAAATTAAAAAAAAGAAATTACAAAGGTAGGGCTGGATTAGATGGCCTAGAGGTTAAGAGCGCCGACCGCTCTTTACAGAGGACCCGGCGTACGCATCCCCAGCACCCACATGGCGGCCGAGGAACCGTCGAACTCCAATTCAGGAGAACTCCAGTTTCCAGGGAAATCCGACACCCTCTTCTGACCCTCCGCAGCATTGCACGACACCGGGTGCACAAACTTCATGCAGACAGTACATTGATACACACTCAGAAATAAATAAAAAAAAAAAAAAAAAAAAAAAAAACCCTTAAAAAAAAAAAAAAAAAGAAATTACGAAGGTAGAACAAAGATATTCCAGGCACCCTTCCCCCAGTTTCTCCCAAGTTTAAAAAAGATAGGATCTTACTTTGTACTCTAGGCTGCCCTGCAACTCTATGTAAAATCATATTGGCTTTGGGCTCACAGAGATCCACCTGCCTCTACCTCCTGAGCGCTGGGGTTAAAGGAATGTGTCAGCGTACCCAGCTCAAGGTTATATCTTATGTAATTAGAGTATCTCATTAAACCAAATTTTTATGTTGGTACATTCTGTTTGCAGAATCCAGTACTACTTTATCACACACATACTGATTTTTCTAACTCTATTATAATCAAGATTCAAAATGATTAAAAACAAGTTCACTTGTATTCTTTCATATAAGAATTCATTATACTTTCTAATAGAGGGTCCCAGGTAACTTATCCTACAAAACAGTGAATAATTATTGGAAATGATTAATATATAGAAAATTGTTACCCAGAAAATCTCCATGCATATTTGTCAAAGTGAAATTCCAGTCAACATACAAAGTATACCACAGAAAACCATTTTCCTGTGTAGATGAGTGACTAGGTCATCATTTAATAACCTTCCCCAACATAGAATGAACAAGCATTTAGTACAAAGCTAATGAAAGCCAACTTGCTGATAAATGTACCACTCCAAAAATCTGACTATTGAAAGTTCTAGACTATCATATGTGCATATCTCATTTTTCAGGCAAGACAGAATACTTCACATATGTCCTTTAATCCCAGAGGCTATCATAAACAAAGAGCTCATTGATAAATACACACCAGCAAACAAATCATCGAGAATACAGCAAGCCGAGGCTACTGTAGAGCTGATTTTTCCAAACAAGGACAAAAAGAATGGCAAACCACAATCTTGAGGACCCTCGCTTCAAAGAAGAAGTATTTGATCTCACACAAGATACACTCATGCAAACGCACAGGCCTGTGTGCAGAGACTCTCTTGTCGGAGCAGCTTACCTTGGCCATCTGCGCTTGCACGCCATTTGCCTTCAAGGATGCTACCGCCTTTTGTGCAGCTGCAGGACTGTCAAAATCTACAAAACCATAACCTGCAAAATAACAAAAGCCAGTGTTTAGTCCTCGAAGACAGGCGTCTCTGTCACACTGAGGAGCACAGGCCTAGTGGGATCAGAATTCATTTCTTCTGAACAGAACTGGGGTGGACATGAAGGCTCTCACCTCAGTGTTCCTCAGTGCTTTGAGACACACCCCAGTATCTTTAGATCATTTCCTAGAGCACAGTGGTCAGGGTATGTGCAGACTGTAACAGGCTTTACAGAAACTTGAAAGTTAAGACAATACATTGCTTCACAATGCTTTTTTTTTTCTTCTTCAAGGAAATTTCTCCTAGAGGGAGGAGAATAAAATCTTGGAAAATCTTCAAGGAATTTCTATCTCAAAATTTCATTTTAAGCTGTTAATTGTCAACTTGGGAAATGGAGCTCCAATCAAGCCTGCCTGGGGTTGTTTCCATTATGATGCTTGATATGAGAACACTCATTTTTTTTTAAAGGATTTGCTTATTTTTATGTTAGGTGTATGAGTGTTTTGCTAGTGTGTCTGTAAGTGCATCATGACTATGCTATACCCATGAAGGCCAGAAGTGGGTGTCAGATCCACTGGACCTGAAGTTGTAGACAGATGGTTGTTAGCTGCCTGTGGATGCTGGGAACAAAACTTAGGTCCTCTGCATAATGGCAGAGCCATCTGTCCAACTCCACGACTCATCTTAACTGTGGCTGGGTCCACCCCCTTGGAGGAGATCCTGGGATGTATAAAGTGGGGGAAGGAAAGAGAATAATTGCAAGCATTCACCACTCTGCATCCTGACTATAGATGTAATGGGACTAGCTGCTTCAAGTGACTGCTTGACTTTGACTGCCTCGACATGATAGACTGTACTTAGAACTTTCAGTCAGAATAAATCTATTCTTTCTTGAATTACTTTTTTTTCAGAGTAAATTATTATAACAACAGTAAAAGAAGCTAAGACACTAAGGTATAAAAGCAACTGCAATAGTGCCTGTCACAATGTAGGTATTTGATAGATACACAGATACACGTAGGCTGTACAAATGAATAAAGGTTGTGTGTGAGAGGCTGGGCTTGAATCTAGTTCAACTTGACCACTAAGCCCATGCTTCTTCACTATTGGACCTTGTTTCTCTTGATGACATCTCAAACAATTTTTAGAATACTTTGGAAGTTATTTAACTTATAAATACTCAAGCCTATACAAATAAATGACAGTTGGCTATCTTGCTTATTTTGGACACTGGGATATTACCTGAGATAGGTAGGAGTTGCATCTTTGGGGGCTGAGAGATGGCTCAACAGTTACAAGCACTAGCTGATCATGCAGAGGACCCACTTTCGATTCCCAGAACCTACGTAGCAGCTAACAATTGCCCATAACTACAGTTTCAGAGGAGCCAATGCCCTTTACTGACCTCCTAGGGCATTGCACTACACAGGTGCACCCACCCACATGCAGTCAATAGACTTACACATATAAAATAAAAATAATAAATAAAATACTTTTATTTTTATCTTTTTATTTTACTATTTTTATTTTGTATGTGTGAGTGTATCGTCTGCACAAGTTTAAGGGCACCTGTGTTGTGCAATGCCCATGGAGGTCATAAGTGGGCATCTGATGCCCAGGAATTGTAGTTACAGATGGTTGTTAGCCACCATGTGAATGCTGGGAATTGAGCCCAAGCCTCTGCAAGAACAGGCAATACTCTTAATCCCTGAGCTCTCTCTCCAGCCCCAATAATAATAATATAGTATTTTTAAAAGGAAGTGTATCTTTGCTTCTGTTTGTGTTCTTGTGTGATTGTATATAAATGGTGAGGTAAAAAAATATATTAGAGGGGCTGGAGAGATGGCTCAGTGGTTAAGAGCACCGACTACTCTTGCAGAGGAGCTGGGTTCGATTCCCAGCACCCACATGGCAGTGAGAACCATCTTTAACTCCAGTTCCAGGGAATATGACACCCTCTTTTGAACTCCGAAGCATTACACGACATGGGTGCACCTACCCACATGCAGACAGTACACTCATACACATTAAAAAGAAAAAAAAAAGAAAAAAAATACACTAGATAAGACAAGACAATGAAGAGAAAATCTTCATGCACTCAAAGTAGTGGCTATTAGTCCAGCCTAATAGCAGTGTCAGCTGCCAAGAACTTTTAAAAATATAAATCCTCAAAGGGGTGAGCTGGCGCATGCCTGAGTCCAATGCTTAGCTATAGGAGAATCAGGAGTTCAAGATCAGGTTTGAATCAGGAGTCAAAGGTCAAGCTTGGCTACATATTCAATTTAAAGCCAGCCTGGGATACTTGAAATCCTGCCTTAAAAACAAAACAAAATAACAACAGCAGCCTGTGTGTGTGTGTCGCGGGGGGGGGTTCGTGATTTGAATGAGAAATGTCTACACCATAAGCACATGTTTCTGAACACTTGCTCCTAGCTAGTGGAACATTTGTGAGACTGTTATGCAGTTATGAGTGGAGCTTTGCTGGAGGAAGCATGTTCTTGGGGGAACAGACTTTGAGAGTTTACTGCCTCTCTGCACTTATAGTTTCCTCTCTGTGCTTCTGGTATGCAGATGAAATATGATCCATCAGCTTCCTGTTCCTGCTGCCATGCCTCCCCTGCCTACTTCCATGCACCCCCCCACCATGAAGGATCCTATCTTTCTCGAACGTAAGCCAAAATAAACCCTTGCTTCCCCCCCAAGTTGATTTCATGAAGAGATTTTATCACAGCAACAGAAAAGATACTAATGCATACATACATATATACATGCATGATCTAAGTATACATAATGTATAAAAATAATATATATGATGTACATAATACATAGTTATTTATAGACTCCATATATGTGTATGTGTACACTCACACACATACACACATACAAACACACACACAGAGTTCCTGAAAAGGCTACAGACATAACCTATACCTCTTCTTATCTGTGAAGACAAGGTCTTCCTAGTACTTTGGAGCTTGCGTTTTTCAGGAGTGACAAGGTCTACCACTGAGGCAAATGCACTACCCAAGTGATGTGACCTCCCTCCACCCCCATCACCAAAGAAGAGTGTGAGGGAATTCAATTACCAAGTTGTTTCTTTTAATTAACTTTTTAATTTTCTCCCCTCGAATTCCGTCTTCTTCTTCTCCATCCCAGCATGTCATCCTAAAATGAACTTGTTACACAGCAGTGTACTATAAAATGTTCTTGAAAAGCTAGCCAGGGAAGCTGAAAAGTTTGTGTTTCTAATCCAAAAGGAAGTCTGTTTTGTAAGTACTGTTAATTCTCTTTCTACAAAATTCATACTATGTGGGTAATATGAGCATTGATTGCCACCAGTAAGATAAGTAAGATTAAAGAATAAAAGAACCTGAAAATAGAAAAGTCAAGAGCTGGAGTTAGAGAGAGAGACTCATAAAACTCTAAATTAGGACATTGATACCCATGTGGTAGGTGCTGTTCTGAATGCTAAACAGACTAACACATAATGAAAGCTTTTTGCTCCTTGTGATAATGGTCCCTTGTTCATTATATGAGAAAACCAAGGCATAGGCAAGCTCAGCGCCTGAACTCAGAGGCCATTGTGGGAAGATTAAGTTTGAATTGCAGGCTTCTTCTCAACTAGCATGCCTCAGGGCACCATGTGGATGAGAGTCAAGGGATTTCTCTGACCCCACTCCAAGGAGGAGCAAACAACGTAGCCAGCCTAGGTGTGTGATGCTGGGTGGGGCAACGGTGTGCAGTGGTGCGGAGTTGGGGGCCTATGATTGGTCCTGGGAACTGATGTCATTTGGTTTATAAAAACAGGCTGTAGCAAGGAGTAAATTTGAATTTTCAAGTAACATCAGCACGGAATTCCTGGCCGTCATTTTTATTAATTATTGCATGCATACAGGCCAAGGTAGGCCTGCATTTCGGGTGGCCAGTGGGTTGGGAAGAGGTTCCTGTGCGGACCACCAATCTGGGTAGCTGGTGTTGTGAGTGGACATAGGCTGAAGATAGGCCAACAGCCATCAACCTGGAAATTCCTGTCCAGGTTCAGCAGTGTCTGGGCAGGTGGGAAGTCATGGCCAATAGTGGAACACGTGTCTCGTGGGTCCAGGCTAAGGGCCTGAGTTGGAAGTACCAACCAGGCTGGGCTATGGGAAGTAGCCAGCTGGTCTCTGCACGTAGAGACCAGCTCCCTACAGCAGCTGCTAACAGGTACTGTGTCCCCTTCCCCTTAGCAGGCCTTGTGGTCCCTGTTGGGCACAAGAGGAAAGCTTCCTACAGGCCATTAGTTGTAAGAGCTCTGTTTCTATAGGAACTGCGACTACATAGACCTTCTCCAGTACACCACACAACAAGCTGATTTAGAGACCCACTCTGTAAACTATTTCTGGAAACCTCTGGTACCTCCCACAGGGAGGACTTCAGTCTTGAAATTTGAAGTTAGAAGGGGAACTAAAATAATTCTATGAAAGGATTCCGAGGCTGGAGCAAAGGCTGAACAGTTAAGATCACTGTTTGCTCTTTTAGAGAGCCAAGCTTCAGCTTCCAGTACCCACCTGGTGGCTCATGACCATGCCTAGCTCCAGTTCCAGAGAATCCGATACTCTCTTCTGGTCTCCACTGCCACTACTACATGGATACGGTGCACTTACACACATGAAAACAAAGAACTGATCGATGTAAAATAAGAATAAATGAATAAATAAGATTCATTCTGCCTCACTCGTTTGTGTGTTCCTTCATGGAGGAGCTGGGCATGTAACGAGCTCTGCATGGGAGGTGTGAACAAGACCAGTGTTGGCCTTTGTTCATCTAGAGACTCATAGTGAAAGATGTATGTCAGGCACTCCATCCAGCACCATATATGACATGTATGTGGAAAACAACAGTCTTAGATCTTGCTCTTAGGCAACTCAGAGATTAACTTGAAGGAAACAGCCATACAATGTATCTGCAACTATATAAAGATATGTTTTCGGGGCAGGAGAGATGGCTCACCTGTTAAGAACGCTGACTGCTCCTGCAGAGGGCCCCAGTTCAATTCTTAGCACCCACATGCCAGCTAAGAACTGTCTTTAAGCAAGGCATGGTGGCACATGCCTTTATTCCTAGCACTCGGGAGGCAGAGGCAGAGTTCAAGGCCAGCCTGGTCCACAGAGTGAGTTTTACAGCTGGAGCTACAGGGAGACCTTGTCTCAAAAAGACTAAATAAAAAAAATTAATTAAACTAAATAAATAAGTAATAAAAATTCAAAATTAAAAAAGATATGCTTTCTTTTTTGAAAGAAAGGAGAAGAGAGAGGTGAAAGCATATGATATGGTGATTGTTCTTATTGAGCTTCAAGGAAACAGTGGGTGAAATTGTCTTTGTTTGTTTTTTGAAATGATCTCCATAGCTGAGTCTCTATGGTTGTGAAGGAGGTGGGTCAGAACAATGAGGAAGACTCAGATGCTGTTATGGCAATCCAGAAGAGAGGCAGCTGGCCAGTAAGTAGATGAGGGGTATGGAGGACGTTAGTGATATTTTGGATGCAGGATGAAGAGGACTCTGTGGTGGATTGATCAGGCTGGGAATAAGAGACGTACATGTGAAAAGGAGAAAAAAAGTGAGTGTCTCCATCAGCCACTGGCTGAAATAAAGAGGCTGGAGGAGGAGTAGTCAGGAGTGAATGGCAGCTTGAGACCCGTTGTGTCCAAAGAATCCAGAGAGAACCTACAGGGAGAAATCCAGTGCAGATGGATACTGTGATGGTAGGTTTAAAATGTCAGATCTCCTGGGTGGGCAGGGTCTTACTAAGGGGCTGTCCCGGCCAGGTCATCTATAGGCCAGTCCATGGGGAAATATAATTAACTGAGAAGGGAGGACAAAAGCATCGTGGGAGGCTCCAATCCCTAGGCAAGAGGGATCCTGAACCTGTACCAGTGAGGAAAGGTGCCGAGCCCAGCATGTCTGCAGGATTTGCTGTCTGTTCCTGATTATGGATGTGATCTGACCAGCTCCTTCAAGCTTCTGCCTTTGTGACTTCCTCACTCAAATGGGGTCTAAGTTGCTTTTGTCAAGGTATCTTCTCACATAACAGGAAGAAAACGAACACAGATGTATTATTCTGACACCCAGAAAATAGGACAGGATTTAAAATATAGATTAGGTGGGTGATAGCAAAAATACTAGCTTACTAGATGTAGAGATGGAACTAGAGAGCAAAATGCCCACAGTGAGAACTGGGAGAAGGTTGAACAACTTCAGTCCTTGGGTCTCAGAAGAGACACTTTTTGCAGAGAACTGAAGGAAAATCAGAAAGGATGGGGGACACGAGAGGGGATGCATGCGACCTCTCCTAGCTGGATGAGAAAATGCCCAAGAAGTGGGGAGGATAGTGGTGCAAATTGCAAGAGAGTATGAACAAGGAGAGCCGGGGAATATGCCTTAGTTACAGGTGTGCACCAGGAAACTCGGGAAGACTGAAGCCTTCCTGAGAAGAGGATCACTGACTATGCCAGACTGGTTGGCCAGTGAGGAGGCCTGGCCATCTTCCTGTCTCTATCTCCTCAACACTGGGATGGGAAAGTTAACCAGCTCACCCAACTTTTTACATGAGTCCTGGGGTTAGAAACCAGTTCCTTATGCTTTCGCTGCAAACACTTTACTGACTGAGATATCTCTCTTTCTGTCTTCTGAGTTTTCACTTACTTTATGATAGGATTCTCCCTGTGTCTTTCTCACTGTCCCTCTCTGTGTGTCTGTGTATGTTTGTATCTGTGTATACAGCCTTATCCCAGTGTGAGCTCAGGGTAAAGATCTACTAATAGTCTTCTCAGTTATTAAAATTATTTATCGCTCACTTACTATAGTATATTTCTTTCATTGCATTTTTTAGTATGAGTAGGATAGATCAAGCCAACAAGAGATACAGCTTCAGGAGAAGAGGACAGTTCATTGACTGTTATTCCTGAAGATGGAGGTTCAGGGGCATCTGGGACAGAGATGGAGGGCTGTTCTTTGCTCAAAGTCACTGGGAGGAAGAACAAAGTGTGTTCTTCCTGTGTTAGCTACTCCTTTCATTGTTCCCATCAAATTCCTGGCAAAGGCAACTCAAGGAAATGAAGGCTCTTGGTTTACAGTCCATCCTGGTGAAGGAGGCAAGTCATCAGGAACACAATACAGACGGTCACATTATATCTGCAGTCAGGCAACAGAGTGCAGACATGGGGCAGGGAGGCCCCATCAGGCCTCAAGGCCCACCTCCAGTACCCACTTCCTCCAGCAAGGCTCCTCTCCTGAAGGTTCTACAGCTTTTCAGAGCAGCACTGCCAACTTGGGACCACACATTCAAATAAGTGAGCTTATGTGGGACATTCCACATACAACAGCGGCAGGTGTCATTCCTTTATACCAAAGTTACTGAATTATATTTAAGACTCTGATTACTAGATTCTTGTTAAATTACATAGAATATATGTTTCAAATATATTAACTCACAGGCAGGACTGCCACATTGGTAGATAAAAATCTACCATTAGAGATCAGTCTCTCAAGACCACCTGAAGCACAGGTAGGTAGGTAGGAGCTGGGTGCTTCAGCAAAGTGGATTGTTGTTTGATTTAATCTAGTTAATCTAGTTGTCTTTGGCTTAATTGGCTTTTGTGGCTGTGGGGGCGGAGTTATCCTCCCATCTGGTATAAAAGGTAGGGTTGTGTGAGTCTTGAGATCAGAGATCTCCCAAGGCCACCGGAAGCACAGGTACCGGGGAGAGGACCCCCCGCCCCACCCCAGCCGCCAACTGGGATTACGAAGGCATCTGAAGGAGCCAAGCAAAGCAAGACTTCAACAGAGTGAAGAGGCATTTGGGACTCACATTGGAATACAGGCAAGGAGAAGCCCATATGCCAGGAACACGAAGATGAGACAATATGGGAAAGGTGCAAGATAATCCCGCACCAAGCTCTACCAACCCTGTGGAAGATTCCTACAGTGGGATCCCCGGGGGGATGGCCCAGGACACAGATATCAGAAGCACAATTGTGAACATATTTAAGAAGAACAAGATTATAAACAGCAAATCAAAGAAGTAAGAAAAGAGAATGAAGAACTCAAGAAGGACCTAGAGAGAGAGAATGACAAACTCCAGAAGGAAGTGGAAACACTGAAAATATCCCATGCTGAAAAAGATAAGAAAACCAACCAGTGAAGCAAAGAGCTACAGGAAGAGATTGAGAAGCTCCAAAAGGAAGTGGAAATACTGAAGAAATCAGAAGAGGAAATAAAAAAAGAAATCAAACACTTATCCAATCAAGAGGAAAGGAATGGAAAAAGCCTCAGAAGCAGAATGGAGGAAGCAGAACAAAGAATATCAGACCTGGAAGATAACACAGAACAACTAAAAACCTCAAGTAAAGATTATAAAAAAATTAAAAATACACAAAAGTGGAACAACCAGGAACTGTGGGACACTATGAAAAGATCAAACCTCTGCATCATAGGAATAGAGGAAGGAGAAGAATCCCAAGAGAATGGTATTGATGAGATCTTCAACAGAATAATAGATGAAAATTTTCCCAAACTAAAAAAAGACAAACCAATACAAATAAAAAAAGCACATAGAACTCCAAACAGACAAGATCAGAAAAGAAACTCTCCACACCACATCATAATTAAAATGCTAGACACCCAAAATAAAGACAAAATCCTTAAAGCCACAAGAGAAAAACAACAAGTGACCTATATGGGGAAACATATCAGAATTACAACTGACTTCTCAGTGCAAACTATGAAAGCAAGAAGAAACTGGAGCAAAGCATTCCCAGTGTTTAAAAGGACTACAGATGCCAACACCTCACTTCTAACCGCAAAATTGATTATAATAAGGAGAGAAAAATCTTCCATGTATAAACGAAGTGAAAGAATATTCAAGTAAAACCAAACACTTCAGAGAATACATGAAGCAATGCGAAGGACAGGAAGAAAGGAAGCAAACCAACCAGGACACTGAAACAGAAATAAAAAGCATAACTGCAGAAGTAGAAAACCTTATAAACCAAACTCAACATGGATAATAAGGGAAAGGAGCAAGCACAAACCTATCCGTACATAACCTTAAATATAAGACTAAATTCCCCAATCAAAAGACTAATGAGAATGGGATTAAAACAGACACCAACCAATTGCGTGATCTACACAGAATCACATCCTTACACCTCAAGGATCAGCACCCACTTAAAGTGAAAGATGGAAAAATATTCCAAGCAAAAAGTACTCAAAAAAAAAAAAAAATCAGGCTGTTGCTATTTTAATACAGACAAAAGACTTCAAAAGTAAAATAATCATAAGAAAATTAAACATACATTAAAAAAAAAAAAAAAAAATTTATGAATTTTTTTTTTGTTTTTTTTGGATTAAATTATTCAAGTTGTTTGCAGATAACATTTGATGTTACTCAGTTGTCCATACAATTAGATAACTGTGCATTTGCAAGTATCTATGTCCAAGGATTTTGAACAACCCAGATCACCCAAGTCCATAGGTGGGAACGTGTATGCACAGGCATGTTGGATCAATTAGGAGACAGACTACATTTGTTATTCAATGGACAATTCACCCAGAAGATTTCACATATTATAGAATATTACGCGGCCAAACTCTGGTTGCACCAAACTTTAAAAGACGATTCTCCGACAACAAAGTCACACCACTAACCCACGATATAACTACTTAGGGGACTTCAGTACCCACACGAGGCCCTTGGACAGGTCAAATGACCATAGAAAAAAAGAGAGATATCAGAACTGAACATAGAACCACCAAATGGACCTCATTTAACCTGCTACAAATATTCTACTAAATAAAGAGAATACAACTTTCTATCAAACAACCTATGGAACTCTCCCCAAAACTGACCACATATGGGACACAGAAAAACCCCTAAATACAAAAAAGATTGAAATTAATTTCATGCATTCTATCAGACCACAGTGCAATAAAGCTCAACCATCACACAACCAGGATTAAGCCCTAGTACGAGAACACATGGACTAACCACACACTTTTGATAAATGATTCAAGGAAGAGATTAAAGAAAGAGAACAGCCTTTTATACCTGGAAACTAATGATCTCACAGCTACAGTGACATACAGTCTAATCACCCAACAAAAACCTATGGGATCTGGACTTGGGGAGATAGGGCCCTCAGGTAATGAGTCTTAAGCACCAACGTCTTTGACAAAAGGACCAGGTCGATCCCCAGCACCCACATGGCGGCTAAGAACCATCTGTAACTCCAATTCCAGGAGAACTCCAGTTCCAGGGGAATCCGAGACCCTCTTCTGACCTCTGCGGCATTGCACGACACGGGTGCACAGACCTGCATGCAGACAGTACATTCATACACATACAAAGATAAATAATAATAAAAAAAATTAAAAAAAAACCTATGGGATACCTTAAAAACAGTCCTAAGAGGGAAGTTTATAGCCCTGGGTGCCTACATTAGAAAAACAGAAAGAGCACAAGTGAACAATCTAACACTGCAGCTAAAAGTACTTGAGAGGCAACACAGATGAACCCTAAATGCAACTGACAGGAAGAAATAACAAAAATCAGAGCAGAAATCAATGAAATAGAAACAAAGAAAACAATACAAAAAAATCAATGAATCCAAAAGTTCGTTCTTTGAAAGAATAAACAAGATATTCAGACCTCTAGCCCAGTTAACCAAAAGAAGAAGGAACAATTCCAAATCAATACAATCTGTGATGAAAAGGGAAATATCACAACAGACAAGGAAAAGATCCAGAAAATCATATGGGAATATTTCAAAAACCTATATTCTACCAAGTTTGAAAACCTAGAAAAAATGGATGAATATCTGAAATCCTGGGAATCACCCAAGCTCAACCAAGTAGAGATCGACAGCTTAAACAGACCCATAATATATGAAGAAATTGAAGATATAATAAGAAACCTCCCAACTAAAAAAAGCCCAGGCCCAGATGGTTTCATGGCAGAATTCTATAAAACATTTCAAAAAGACATACAACCATTATTACTGAAATTGTTTAGAAGGATAAAAACAGAGGGAATTCTTGCAAATTCCTTCTATGAAGCCAGCATCACTCTATTACCAAAACCAGGCAAAGATACGACCAAAAAGGAAAACTATAGACCCATCTCCCTAATGAACATAGATGCCAAAATTCTAAACAGGATACTGGCAAATCGCATACAGACTCACATCAAGAAGATCATTCATCATGACCAAGTTGGATTCATACCAGAGATGCAGGGATGGTTCAACATATGAAAATCAATAAACATCATCAAGCATGTAGATGGACTGAAAGACAAAAACTTCATCATCATCTCAATTGACACTGAAAAATCCTTTGACAAAATCCAGCATCCCTTCATGCTTAAAGTCCTTGAGGGAATTGGATTGGAGGGATCATTCTTCAATGTAATCAAAGCCATATACAGGAAGCCCATAGCCAACATTATCCTAAATGGGGAAAGGACAGAAGCATTCCCCTTAAAGGGAAGAACTCAGCAAGGCTGCCTCCTGTCACCACTCCTCTTCAATATAGTGCTTGAAACATTTGCTAGAGCAATAAGGCAAGAAAAGGAAATTAAAGAGCACTAATTGGAAAAGGGAAGTCAAGCTATCCCTATTTGCTGATGATATGATTGTTTACTTAGGGATGCTAATAACTCCACCAGAAAACTCCTAGAAATGATTAACAGCTTCACCAAAGTGGCAAGATACAAAATTAACCTAAAAAAACAGTAGCCTTTCTTTACACCAACAACAAGCAACTGGAGAAGGAATACAAAGAGACCTTCCCACGCACAATAGCCTCAAAAACAATAAAATACCTAGGAACAAACCTAACCAAAGACACCAAAGATTTCTACAACAAAAACTTTAAATCCTTAAAGAAAGAGATTGAAGAAGACATCAAAAGATGGAAAAACCTCCCATGCTCATGGATTGGGAAAATTAACATTGTAAAAATGTCCATTCTACCCAAACTCTTGTATAGATTTAATGCAATTACAATTAAAATCTCCAAGAGTTTCTTCACAGTCTTGGAAAAAAAAGTCCTTAAGTTCATTTGGAAAAACAAAAGACCCCAAATAGCCAAAACAACCCTGAGTGAAAAAAGCAACACAGGGGAGATCTCTATACCAGACTTCAAACTATACTACAGGGCTATAGTCATAAAAACAGCTTGGTACTGGCACAAAAATGGACCTTTTGACCAATGGAATAAAACCAAAGATCAAAACTTGAGCACATACAATTTCAACCATCTCATATTTGACAAGGGGGCCAAGAAGACACAATGGAGAAAAGACAGTACCTTCAACAAGTGGTGTTGGCAAACCTGGATCACCACTTGTAGAAGAATGAAATTAAACCCCTACCTCTTGCCCTGTACAAAAGTCAACTCCAGATGGATTAAAGACCTCAACATGAAACCTCAAACTCTGAAAGTGATAGAAGAAAAAGTTGGCAGCAGACTACAAGACGTAGGCATAGGAAAAGACTTCCTAAATCAGACAGCAGCTGCGCAAGAGTTAAGGTTGACAATTGACAAATGGGACCTCATTAAACTCAAAAGCTTCTGTACATCAAAAGAAACAATCAAGAAAGTGAAGAGAAATCCCACAGAGTGGGAGGAAACCTTCACCACAGAAATATCTGACAAAGCATTGATTTCCAGAATATATAAACTACTCAAATAACAAAGAAGAAAGAAAACAAATGACCCACTCAATAGATGGAGCAAAGAGCTGAACAGAGATTTCACAAGTGAGGAATTAGAGATGGCTGAGAAACACCTTAACAAGTGTTCAACATCACTAATCATTAAGGAAATGCAAATCAAAACCACTTTAAGATATCATCTTACTCCAGTAAGACTGGTTAGGATCAAGAAAACAAATCATACCAAGTGCTGGAGAGGTTGTGGGGAAAGGAGAACACTCATCCACTGCTGGTGGGAATTTAAACTTGTATAGCCCCTATGGAAAGCAGTGTGGAGAACCCTTAGAAGGCTTGGAATGAACTTGCCACCCAACCCAGCCATACCACTCCTAGGCATGTACCCTCAAGACTCACCCCACTGCAGAGATACATGCATGGCCATGTTTATTTCAGCTCTCTTCACAATAGCAAGGAGCTGGAACCAACCCAAATGCTCCTCAACTGATTAGTGGATAGAGAAAATGTGGTACATCTACACAATGGAGTTCTGTGCAGCAGTAAAGAAAGACGACATCATGAGCTTTGCAGGAAAATGGCTGGAGCTAGAGGACATCATGCTGAGTGAAGTAACAGTCCCAGAAAAACAAACGACAAATGGTATCCCTCATCTGTGGATGCTAGTGCCAATTACCTAGTTGTAAGTATTTCTTTTGCACGGCCCCTTGAGCTTTTGTCTAAGCAGTTGGGAATGATGCATATTGGAAACAACAATAACAACAACAACAACAACAACAATAGCAGAAAGGACTGCATCAAAGAACTGACTGAAACTGTGAACTTCTGCTCAAAACAGTCCACTTCCACATGGAGAATATTGAGAAAGACTGAGAAAGAGATGAAAAGCATGTTTGGCAGAATACATGAGCTCTGGTGGGGTGGGGGGATAGGGTGGGGGACATGGGTCTAGATTTGATAATCTTGTACAAAATATATATTAAAAAAATCTACCATTAAGTTTTCACTGGAAAGAACCTATCAGCACTGTTCAGTAGCACTTGTCCCTTACACTTGTCCCCGATGCAGCCCTGGAGTCAGCTTCATTTTCCAGCTTTCCTCCGTTTGACTCCAGTCTTACATATCACACTATGTCTTCCAAAACAAGATGCTGAACTCCCTCACAAACTGAAACAATTTCCGCAAGGGCACAAGGCTCCTTGAGCTCTCTTTAACTCAGGAAACTTACTGAACTCCAGGAAACCACACACCTGTACTGATGGCTCCAAGCCCCTAGGGGAGCGAACACTCCATATACAGACATACACATAGAGCAAGGGCCACCAATCTGAGTTGTGTGACTCTCCTGTAAACCTCCATTTGTTTAAGTGAAGGTTCAGAGGTCGTTATAATGTCTCAAACCACCTTGAAAGATGTCCCCATAATGGAAATAAGCATTATATTTCCCAGGCTTAAAGGGCTGATATTATACCACAATCAGAATTTTAAAATGAAATATGACGAAGAATAATGATGCTTTTACCACAGAATAAATTTCCCTTCTATTTGGTTGTAATATTCTTTTCTTACTGAGAAATAATCAAGCCCCCCTCAACAGGAATCTATTTTTCTATATCTGATATGGTCCATGGAGACTAGTTCAGCCCAGCTCAGAGTGCCTTATATCCCCACAGAGCCCAGGAAAGGGCCACAAACTCAGCCCAGTGGCTGTAACCTCACTCGCCTCTCAAATACGTCTTCATACTTGGCAGTAGGCTCAGGCAAATTAAATGTGTCAGTGTTCTCTCCCCACACCCAGTCCTTGTTTTTCCTCCCCTTCATGGACAGAAGGCCAGCAGTTCTGCAATCAGCTGGAAGTGAGCAATTCAAAAGAGACAACTCTGTGATAATTAGGTCATTCTACAAAGAAATGCACTCTTTCCATTGACAGGCTTAATCAATGCTTTCCTGAAACACTTTATACTTTATGTGTGGATTTAAAGTTTTGCTATTTTAATGCACTACCAGCTTAGTGACATTCTAGAAAACTAATCTATATAAATTGCAACTTAATTTTACAGTTAGTAGTATGGGCAGAAGGTTTTATTTTGTTTCGTTTTCTCTAGTTAGCCTGGAAATCATATGTAGATAAGGCTGGCCCTGATCTCACAGACACCAAATTGTCTCTCCCTCCTGAGTGCTGGGAGTAGAGGCAGGAGCCACTAGGCCCAGCTTGTCTGTTTCTTTATGCGCAGTTGCTGGTGACAAATTGCAGAAACCTTCGGCAATCATTATGTGAAGATATATTAGGAACTTCATTAAAATTCTCTTTACTATTGTGTACAGTTGATTTTATATTTCTCGGTTGTGGATGACTCTTTATACTATTTATTGAAACTCCACATTTATTTTTCAGTATTGGGGTTGTTCTGTGAGGCAGGGTGCAGTCTGAGAGCTCCCCCTCTAGGTTTGCAGTGACAGCCACAGCCACCCAGGGCACTTGATTTTGAAGTTTAACTACACATAGAATTCTACAACATTTGCATTTGCTCTTTGTCTTGGGAATGACGATTATGAAAGACCTCTTCAAACACAGATGGCTTGTGTAACACTCAGTGCCTCTCAAAGATGAGCCAGCTGTGAGTCAAATGTGATTTCAGAACAGAGCAGAACACAGTAAGTGAACATTTTGGCTAAGATTTACATGTTCAACACAAAATCTTCTCCCTCTCCTGGATGCTTGAGGGGTGGGCCACATGAGGCTCCACCCCTCCCTGCTGATCCACAGGCAGGTAATGGTTGCTAGGGAAGAGATATTTTAGGCAGCAGTGAGGCCACTGGTGGGTTGCCACAATGCCTGTAAGTAACACTTTATTTACACTCTCGTAAGCACACCTAATACAACTTGTTGGGGCAAAAAGACATGAAAGGAGAGGAGAGGAAAGGAGAAGGGAGGGGAGAGGAGGGGAGGGGAGGGGAGAGGAGTGGAAAAAGAAAAAGAATAAGAAAAAGAAAAACGACATGAAACTAGAGGAGGCTAGCAGGGAAAAGGAAGCTGTTCACAGGCAGTGGGAAGGAGATAATACTAATGGGATTTATCAAAAATAAATTATGTGCACATATAAAAATGCCATAATGAAACCCATTATCATGTATATTAACATATGCCAAAAAACACATCCTCTCCACAAAGTGTTGGACTTCAGTAGACTCCCTCTTCTCTCAGTAGCATTTGCAGTATTCTAAGGCAGTGTCTGTCTGGGCTGGGATGCTGCCAGTGACCTGGAAGCATGGCTATACCTGGGCCTCAGCTTGTCTCTCTGTTTCTGCTTTCTCTTTCTCTTGCATTAACAACTAATGAATGGTCACTGAATATTCTCTGCTGTTGCATTTCCTAATTCTCTGTGTAAGGGGGTCACAGAAAGTGAAGGACGACATTGCATCTCCATTCCTCCTTTAGTTATAAACGCACCAGGAACCTCTGTCTTTTCTTCTGCATATTCTTTTGCACCCATTTTTAAAGAAATATTCATTAAGAGCAACCCAGGATAGATGAGCGGAATCAATACAGTAAAATGCACTCTACCTCAGATTTGTGAAAAAGTAAAGATAAATACCCAACCCTGCCCAGATGCAAAACAGACAGCTCTATTTAATTTGGTGCAAAAAATATTGACAAAACAGTCCATACCATTACGATCTGAAATCACCTCTGCTTAGAAACATCCTTAGAACAGAGGATCCAATAATTTTATAAGGCTAAGAGAGAATGTATTTACTTCATGTACAAAGAGCTACAGTCTCAGGAATCTAGCACAAGGAGATCTAAGATAGTAATGAGTCCATAAAACAGGAGGCAGGTGCATCACTACATTCTCCTCAACATCCCAAGACTCCAGTGTCAGAATCACTAACATAAGACAGTAGGTGTTGAAAGAGGAGTTCTTAGCTTTTAGGAGTACTTTTGAACCATAATGAGATGACTCTTTTATCATTAAATTTATTAGGCATATACTATATACAAGGGAAATCATGTTTTATGTGGCATAAAAAAAGAGAAATAATCCAAACACATCTCTTCCCACTGGAATGACTTTTATGGACAAATGACTTTTAACTAACCTGGGCACCAAAGTTAACCTTATGTTTTGAGATCATTCAACACTGTCTAGCTTGGTCATAATATAAAACAAACTTGCCAGACCCATGCTGGCTCTGATCACAACCTAAGCTTATGCTTTAATCCCTCATAACTCTTCCTTGTTCTTGACCTAGAACATTATGTGTGTGTCTGTGCATTGTGAATACTAAGCACTGAAAACAACAATATTCATAGAAAGCAACAGCTTATCCTAGTAGTATTGCAAGCAACAGGTGGAATTATACTGATAACATGTGTGTGGTTGTATGTGCTGTTCTGGGTTACTAAGGGTTCATAAAGGGCAAATCCCCTGATAAGAAAATTGCCTATTCCTTCCCCATTTGGTGTTGGATGTAAGGTTTCAATAAAGGGAGAATAATGACTCTGTTCAAGAGCACAGTTTGTGGAGAAGTCTAAAGGAACAAGTTCTTGGAACAGTTCAGGGCCACACTCTTGATTGAAATGGATGGTAAGAGTTAGGTTGTCTTTGTTCAGGTATAGCTGTAATGTGCACCACACCATTGCATCCTCCTGGTAAAGTAGAGCTGATAAGAGCCAGGAGTGGTGGTACACGCCTTTAATCTTAGCACTTGGGAGGCAGAGGCAGGCAGATCTTTGTGAGTTCAAGGCCAGCCTGGTCTACAGAGCGAGTTCCAGGACAGCTGGGTGGCTACAAGGGAAACCATGACTCAAAAAGACAAGAAAAAAAAAAAAAAAAAAAAAAAAGAGAGAGAGATTTAAATATTGTAGAGGGCACCATATTTTTTATACTCAAGGATATAAATGCAAAATTCCAGAAATAGGCTATGGAGATGGTTTAGTAGGTAAGAGTGCTTGCAGCCTAAGCATGCAGACCTGAGTTCAGATCCCCATCAGCCATATCAGCCATATAAAGCCTGGCATGGTTGCACAGGCCTATAACCCTGGCTTTGTGAGGGAGGAAACAGAAAGAGCGTTTCTGCTTCCTGGTCACCAGTCTAGTGCTATTTTCAGTGTGAGACCATGTCTTAAGATGGAAATATGGTGAATAAGAAAGCAGGTTCTCTAATATCCTCCCCTAGCGTCTGAGTGTGCACAGGCAGTGAATTCAAATACACATGTATGTATATAACACACACACAGATGGATAAGAGTTAAAAGAATCTTCATATGATTAAACTATTTTTTTTGGTCTTTTTGAGACAGGGTCTCCCTGTAACCCCAGCTGGCCTGAACTCACTATGTAGACCAGGCTGGTCTTGAACTCACAGAGATCTGCCTGCCTTTGCCGCCCCCCCCCCCAGTACCGGGATTAAAGGTGATTAAACTACTTTCATACAGTACATTTTCTCTGATGTTTGTCTGCACAGTTTCATGCAATGTAGAATAGCCAAACTAGGTTCCCTTTAGTGAGTAGCAGGTTGGGAAAAACATGCATAAATGTGTGCATGATTGGTCTACCCAGCTGTGTCACACTTTGTGTCATTAGTTTTTGTCAACTTGACACAAACTGCAATCATCTGAGAAGAGGGAACCTCAAATGAGGAATTTCGTGGGTCACACTGGCCTGTGTGTGTGTCTGTAAGAAATTTTCTTAATTGATAGCTGATGTTGGAGGACCCAGCCCACCGTGGGTGGTGCCATCCCTGGGCAGAAGGTCCAGAGGAAGTAAGCCAATAATCAGCTTGTTCGTCCATGGTCTCTGCTTGAGTACCTGCCTCCAAGTTCCTTCCTCAGTTACCCTGGATGACAGACGAGAAACCATATGATGAAATAACAACCCCAACACCCAAGCTGCCTTAAGTCAGAGTAACTGATCACAACATTGGAAAAGTTAACTATAACAATAGTTTACATGTATGAATCATGTTAAATACAAGGCACAGAGAAGAAGCTACAGACTATAAATCCTTGATAGGACATGAGCTACTTTAGCATGGTAACTATTGCTTCTGGGTAGAGGCAAACACAATATAGTTTGTGCAAAAATAACAAAAGTGAGGTCTGGGAAAAAGACTAAGTCCCAAATAGTATTTCCCAGCCAAATGAAATATGTAATTATTTATTATGAAATAATTACAAAGACAGACAATTTTAAAAACCAAAGTACCTAGTAGTACACTACTTAAAAGGGGGGCACTCTTGCATTCTGTTTATGTTGCATGAGAAATATAAACTCAAATTCAGATCTCCACCAAATCCTGTCCAATTGATTCTAAGTGAGAGAAAGTGTTGCTATGTAATGAATAAAGTCAAAACTAGGACAGTGATCATTGTTACTATGGGCTCAATGTAATAGCTATGTTTTATTGAGATTTTAAAAATGTACTGTTTGGCCAGCAACCATTATTTTATTATATGATAGAGATTCAAGGAGCAGCTCATGTGGGGCAATTGTCAGAGTAAGCTCCAGGAAGCATGCATGGAATCTTCCCTTTGCTGACAGGCAGTATTCAAAGACATGCATAATGTATAAGTCTGTGTAAACTATTGGTATGATGTGTCTCTTCCATAAGAGTAGCAGGAGGACCATATGTTCAATGATGGCTGGTGGGTCAAGGCAGAGCATTCATAAAGTAGTCCCCATTTGAGTATGATGGAAGCAAGCAACACAAACACTGCCCTTGTAGTTCTAGGACCCCTCGTCCACATCAGGGTAGATAAACCACTGATCACATCATCCTTCCCTCCCTCCCCTTGCCCTCACAATGGGTAGAGCTGTGGTTTTGCACACTGAGAAGAAATAATTGCCTCCTTCAAGCTGAGGAACTATTCTTCTTTATATTTAGACTCAGTGACCCCACCACATGGCTTAGGCACCATGTTTCTGGTCAACTCTATAAGAGAAACCTATGCTCCTCAGCATCAAGCAAGTTTGTAGGATAGACACTGCAGTCAAATTGTCCAGCCAGCCAAAGAAACATCTTAAGTAACTTCATACAGGAAGAGAAAGCAAGTCCTAGAGAAGGGAATCTATTAAGAAGCATGCATCTCACACACTCCCCTGAAGTTTATTTATTTATATTTATTTATTTGTGTGTGTGTGTGAGTGTGTGTGTGTGTGTGTGTGTGTTGCATGTGAACATATCTGTGGCTGTGTACCCATTCAGAGGCCAGGGAAGAATGTCAAGTGTCCTGCTGTCCTGCTTGGTTACTCTCCACATTCTTCCCTTAAGACAAAGTCTCTCTCTGAATATGGAGCTAGGCTGATGGCCAAGCCCCAGTGACCCCCTACCTGCATCCTCCCCAGTACAGAAGTTTCAGGTTTGCTGCACCCAGCTTTCTGTTGGTCCTGGGATTTGAACTCAGGTCTTCCTGAATCCACAGCAAGCCCTTTTACCCACTGAGCCATCTCTCTAGTTTTGTTTTGTTTTTTGAGACATAGGCTCGTTAGGGGCCCCATTGCTGGTCTAGAACTTGTTATGTAGACCAAGGTGGCAGCAAGCAATAGTTTGCTGCTACCTCCTCCAGAGTGCTGGAATTACAGGCTTGAGCCACCACACTTGTCCACCTCTATTTTTGTTACAGTCTGCATCCTTCTACTCTCTGCCATTTCTGTAGACACCCTTCTAATTCCCTGGGTACTTTGGAACAGAAGTCTTTTCATAAAGACTCTATCCATGTGCCTCCTTCCCAGTTCTTGATTCTACTTCGAAACCCTTTGAGAGGCTGGATTTGAGTACAGTTGCATTTTCCTGATTTGTGCCTCTATTTTATGGAATACATTCTTTCTTTGTTGTTTATTGACTTATTCTAACTGCTTTTTTAATTTTTTTATTATTTTTATGTGTATGAGTGTACTGTCTGCATGTAGGTTGGTGCACCCATATTGTGCAATGCCTAGGAGATCAGAAGAGGGCGTCAGATTCCCCTGGAACTGGAGTTAAGGACGGTTCTTAGCCGCCATGTGGGTGTGGGAATCGAACCCAGGTCCTCTGCAAGAGTAGTCAGAACTCTTAACCACTGAGCCATCTCTCTAGCCCACTCTAACTGCTTTTAAGCAATGTGCACAGGCACTGTCCTGTCTCTGACAGACACTGTTCCTTTTGCATGTTTTCGATTCTAAATGATTTTCTCCTTCTTACCTGAGGTGAAACAATTGTAAGTTAAATAATGTTTACATTTAGCTAAATACACATATGGGTAATCTGGTGTCACACATATATAGGATAAAAAAAAGAACATCAGAGCTTGCAAATTCATATTCAGTGACATGTAAGCTTAATTCCACCAAGACCTTGGGAGTTTAGGCTGTGTTTATAAACCCGACTCATGTTTAAAGTTGCAATTGCAAAAGACAACTAGAAACAATGGCCAAACTCTCACAACTGCATGTATTAGCAACCCTCTGAGGTTTATTTAATGGTGCAATATAATTCCAGCTTTCACAAAGTCATACAATGGTACCTGGCAAGATAGTTCAGTAAATAAAGGTACTTGCCATCAAACCTGATGATGTTTGAACCCTGAACCCAACATGGTGGAAACAAAGAAAGGAATCTTGGAAGTTGTTCTCTGATCTACACACACACACACACACACACACACACACACACACGTGCGCACACACACACACACATACATGCACGCGTGCACACACACACATGCACACACACTAAATAAATACATTTCAGTCCATTTTCTGATGCAGTCTTTCTGTTGTTCTTTTACTATGCCTCCCTCTCCATGAGAAATATTTATATCTGGGTTGTTGGTACTAGCATCCACATATGAGGGACACCATTTGTCGTTTGTTTTTCTGGGACTGTGTTACTTCACTTAACATAATGTCTTCCAGCTCCATCCATTTACCTGCAAATTTCATGATGTTGTCCCTCTTTACTGCTGCATAGTATTCCATCGTATACATGTACCACATTTTCTCTATCCACTCGTCAGTTGAAGGGCACCTGGGCTGGTTCCAGCTTTTTGCTATTGTGAACAGAGCTGCAATAAACATAGCTGTGCATGTATCTTTGCAGTAAGTTGTGTCTTGTGGGTATATACCCAGGAGTGGTATGACTGGGTCAAATGGAAGGCTCATTTTGAGTCTTCTAAGGGTTCTCCACACTGCTTTCCATAGTGGCTGTACAAAAATTGGCTATTGGCTCTCCCCTTGGAGAAATAACCCATGGCTGATGCCACAAGCTTACATCCTCTACAGGTTAGGAGATGTTATAAGCCACAGTAAGACCCTGTCATATTTAACAGGGGGGAAAATTGTAATTCATGGATTAACATATCCAAACATGTGTCTATGCTAAAGTAACCTACCATAACTATTAGTGCTGCTTAAATACCTATATATCTAATTGCTTGTTCTTCATTAGTAGGATCGAAAGGTTATTCCTGGACAAACTGTCAGCCCATGAAAGGAAACAGCCAGAATTGACCAGACTCCAAGTCAACAGCTCCAGAGAGAGTGGACTGTTTTACCTCTCATCCACCTGTGCCCCTTTTCTAAGCCTAGGGAACAACCTGCGGAAGAGGGGGCGTGGTAGAATGTAAGGGCTGCGATTGGGGTGAATGGTGAAACTACAGCAATGTAGTCTGGACACTCATTTGATCAACTTGATTGAACAAACAACCTGTCACCCCCCACTGGATGGTGGGCCTGTAGATGTTTGGGCACAACAGCCTGCAGATAGGTTTTGCATGAAGGATGCTTGTACTCATGGATTATCACTTATAGCTAAAAATGAAAAAAAAAACTGAGAGAAGAATCAGGCCAGTTATGGCAGAATGCATGGGCGGGGAGGGGGGGGGAGGGAAAGGGAAATAAGCCTGAACTGAATTGGAAAAAATGTATGAAATGCACAAAGCATCAATAAAATCTAATTTAAAAATAAATAAATAAATAAATACATTTGTAAAAATGATAAATTAATAAAATATTTTAGTTGTTTTCCAATTATACATCTTCTCTCTCAAAACAAATAGCAATTGTTTTCTTCTATTTTAAAATTTTTCTAATTTTTATTTGCATTTTATCACACTTATTTATTTATGTATGTGTGTTGGGAGGATCACATGTGAAGTTCACAGGATAATTCCTTCCTTCCATCATTTTTAAAAATTCCCTTTTTACAATATAGATTATAGTTGAACTTTTGTGAATTTCATACATTAAATCTTAATCATATTTCGAATCCCTCCCCTATCTTTACCCCCTATAACACCTCACCAGATTTCATGTGTTCTGTCATGCATATTAATATCTATTGGGTCGGGGCAGGAGGGATGGCCTAGCGGTTAAGAGTGCCGACCGCTCTTGCAGAGGACCCGGGTTCGATCCCCAGCACCCACATGGCGGCTGAGAACCGTCTGCGACTCCGGTTCCAGGAGAACTCCAGTTCCAGGGGAATCCGAGACCCTCTTCTGACCTCCGCGGCATCGCACGACACGGGTGCGCAGACCTGCATGCAGACAATACATTCATACATATAAAAATAAAAATAAATAAATTAAAAAAAAATATCTATTGGGTCAAGTTTGTGTCCCAGATGTCCCTTGGTGTGAGTTCATCCACTGGACCAGTTCAGCCTGTCTGCTATCAGAGTCTCACTATGTGGCACTGGCTGTCCCAAAACTTGCTATAGTATTCAAGGTGACCTTGAAGTCACAGAAATTCACCTGCCTCTGCCTCCCCTGTGGTGGGAATAAAAATGCTCCCTTTCCTTTCACCTTTCCTTGGTCCGAGGGATTGAACTCAGGTCATTGGGCTTGGTTGCAACCACCTTTACCCACTAAGCCATTTTACTGGCCCAAATTATATAATTTTACTTTAGAAACTTTAGGGAACAGGAGATATAGCTCAGTGAGTAAAGTACCTGCCTCATAAGTATAAGAACCTGAATTTAGAACCCCAGTACTCATGTAAAAAGCCAGATGTGACAGTTTCTTTATCTACAGCCCTAGGCAGGCAGGAAAGAGAAGATTCCTGGAGCATGCTGGCTAAACCCACCAGCTCTCTGATTCATAGTAAAGGACCATATCTCAAAAAATAAGGTAGTGAGTGACAGAGGAAGATACCCAACATCGACTTCAGAGTTCTGCATGCTCATATTTATAAAAAACATATACAGCCGGGTGTGGTGGTGCACGCCTTTAATCCTAGCACTTGGGAGGCAGAGGCAGGCGGATCTTTGTGAGTTCAAGGCCAGCCTGGTCTACAGAGTGAGTTCCAGGACAGCTGGGATTTCAGGGAGACCCTGTCTCGAAAAGACCAAAAATATATATATATATANCGCCTACCTCTGCCTCCCGAGTGCTAGGATTAAAGGCGTGTGCCACCACGTCCGGCTGAAGTGTTTTTCAAATGATTTTTTGTTTTATGTGTATGTTTTTGCCTGTATGTAAGTGCACCATGTGTGTGCAATGCACATGGAGACCAGAAGAGGGCACTGGATCCCCTAGAATTGGAGTTATGAATGGTTGTTAGCTGCCATGTGGTGGTGGTAATGGAACTTCAGTTTTTTGTTTTTTTTTGGTCTTTTCGAGACAGGGTCTCCCTGTAGCCCCAGCTGTCCTGGAACTCTCTCTGTAGACCAGGCTGGCCTTGAACTCACAAAGATCCACCTGCCTCTGCCTCCCAAGTGCTAGGATTAAAGGCATGCGCCACCATGCCCGGCCATTCTTTCATTCTTAACCAGATTGTATACACAATTTTATCATCTGATCTTTCTTCTCAGCAATATATACACACCTGTTTCTCCTGGACACACATCTATCATCCCATCAATTTACCTTGTTCAGGACTCCTCTTACCAATCACCCAAAGATTTCTGAGTGCTACATTATACTATGACTTATTGAAATATTTACTAGCTTGTTAGTAATAGAATAGCTAATTTTATTCAAAAACTTGGATTTTTTTTAAATTAGACAGTAGCTTCTAAACCTCCTATACTCTATAAAGTGACTTTTCCCATTTTTTTTCTTCACTGAAAAATGTGGTAAAAAAAAAACCTCTTAGGTATTACAATCCAATAATATTAGAAGCTAGTTATCAAATTCAAGCACTTGCCTCCTGAAACAGAGGGGATTATTAGTGGAGACCCAATTTCCTTTTCACGGTAATGAAGTTGGATCCATCTCAAGGAAATTTTGGAAAAATGTCAGAACTTTATGAGAAAAACTTTGAGATGTGTGATTAATAATGGATCCTAATATTAAACAGTCATCACATAAGGCTACAATTTCACATTTATCTATAAGTTCAAAGTGGAATATTTTTGACAACCTAAGCTCTTTGCCCGGGGAAATTTTACTGTAATTTATGAATTAGTGTGCATTAAAATGGTTTTACTACATTGCATGCATGTGCGTGTGTGTGTGTGTATGTGTGTGTGTGCATGTGCGTGTGTGTGTGTGTGTGTGTGTGTGTGTGTACATATACATGCATGGAGACCAGAAGACAACTTGTGTATCAGTTTTTTTTTTTTCCACCATGTGGGTTCTGGAGATCGAACTCAGGTTATCAGGCTTAGTAGCAAGAGCCATTACCCACTCACCCATCTCATTAACCTAGTGTTGGAACTTAAAATACGTCGTGATTTATGATTGACAGCTGATTTCTCTTGTTTCCAGGATCCCTCTTGTATGAAGAGAACAGTATGCCCAGACCTTGGGATTGGTTGGTTACCATGCCGCTTGAGAACTCTGTAGTTTTGGATGCTTCCATACAATGGTCTTTACAAGGGTCAGGGTACTTAGAACACAGCTCTGTGAGTAGGGACCAGAGAGGTCTCACCTCTAGACCTGCAGTGCTGGTATGCCTAGGAAACTGTTGGAAAGGCAACTTTGCAAGCTCACCCTTAATCTACTGAATTCAACTTTCGATGATGATAAGACCCAAATTGGTCCATATGAACGTGAAAGATGGAGACTCTCAGATGCCCCAGATGGCAGCAAACTGATCCAGCCAGGAAGACACCTGCTGCTCACATGAGCCTGCTGGGAGAGCAAAGTGACACTTGTCACACATTCCTCCCAGATCCTCCAGGCTCCTCCTGCTGCTGTCCTCAAACACCTCCCAGGCTCTAACCAGACAGCCTTAATGCTGGAAAGACAGCACACTGTCTCCCACACCAGACCATACTAGGCAAGAGTATCTGACTGAAAATTCTTTGTTGCTCTAAAAGTGTTCTCATCACACCATCTGGGTTCAAATCCTGTTTGATAACAAGTCCTCAGGCACAGAGCATTCAACCAAAAGTAAGAATAATAATATTACTTCGAAAATATATTGGCTCTTGGTACTGGATGAATTTTGATGCTTTAAAGAACCTGGCTGATGCCTAAGGCAGTGTCACCCCAGTTTCCTCTCCTTCTCAGACTGAGCTGAAATCTAAGACCCCAGACTTCAACTTCTTCACACACACACACACACACACACACTTCCACTCATCTCAAAGGCAAGGGCAGAGACAAGGGAGATGAACACATGCCCTTCTCCACGTAGCATAGTCTTATATTTTTAAGCAATATACCCCACCAGCTTCAGTTAGAAGAGCAATTTGAAGCTACAGGATCGGGCCCCCACCTTTTTTTTTCTTCCATAATAGCCTATTTCAGAACATGTACTTGTGTCCTTCTACCTTGCTTTGTGTTTGTCTACCAGAAAAACACCTAATTCTGTTTAGTTACCAATTTCAAATTGGCCCTATATTAATATATCCCCTAAAAAAACAATATTCATTTGAAGAAGCAGGTAACCAATGTGGAGTGATTATACAATAAACATAATATGCAAATTCCAGTGAACATTTCATGCACACTGGCTAAAGAATCAAATTAAAGTCTCATAACCCTCAGAAAATTAAAGTTAGCAAGCACAGAGGTTGACTTGCCCTTGAACACAAAAACTGCTAGGGGCAGACATTTCCCCATCACTTCCACAAAACTGAACCATTTCTGAAAGTTTCAGATTAAAATAAGAAATCCCTCCAGAGTCATAAAGATCTGCTATTTTTACAGGAATAATTTGGAGCCTCAATTTTAAAGTGTTATGAGTTGGAAGGAATGACTGAACTTCTGTGTCATATTTTCAAAAGCTAATATTCCAGGTAATCGGCCAGTGGAGAAAACCAAAAATTGCATAGAAAGAGGGGGAGGGGTGGCTTCTAGTGATCCACAGGGGAGGGCTGGGTTTCGAGGGCTTCGAGTGGCAGTTACAAAATACAACAGTTGGCATCTTCGATTTCCTTTCACTTGCTCTAATAATGGAACATTGTCCTGTGCACCTCTGGCACCTGCTGGCTGACTCTGTCCCTGGTTCTGTAGACAAATAATGAACCATTAAGAAGGATAATGTGGGAAGTCTGCCCACATTTGCCTATTGCAGGACAGAGATCTGTCACAAGCACCTCATTAGATCACAAGGCAAGCTCAGGTGTGAAGAAATAAGGTTGAAAACTGTTCTGTCCCCAGATTTTACACAAGGAGCTGGGATACTGGCTCTACTGCCAAGAAGAGCCCACTCATTATTCAAGCCCTGGAAATCAATTCTTTTTCCTGTTTGTCCTTTTTGGGAGGCAAGCAGGATGTAAATATAAAAATATTGCTATTGATTTAAGAAAGGCTTAGTGAAGTTCCACTAAGAAATCGAAGTCGGGCGATGTGGGTAAGAGCAGAAGATAAATGGCCCAGAATCTCTTCTTAAGAAGGCATTGGGGGGCTGGAGAGATGGCCTAGCGGTTAAGAGCGCCGACCGCTCTTACAGAGGACCCAGGTTCGATCCCCAGCACCCACATGGCGGCTGAGAACCGTCTGAAACTCCAATTCCAGGAGAACTCCAGTTCCAGGGGAATCCGAGACCCTCTTCTGAACTCCGCGGCGTTGCATGACACGGGTGCACAAGACTTGCATGCAGACAGTGACAGTTCATACCTCAGATAGAAATAAATAAATTAATTAAAAAAAAAAAAAAAAAAAAAAAAAAAAAAAGAAGGCATGGGCCGGAGCGTTGGTGCGCACGCCTTTAATCCGTGAGCACATGTGGGCAGGAGAGGGCAGGCGGATACTTTGTGGTTCACGGATGCAAGGCCAGCCGGGGGTAGGGGTCCCCAGATGAATTCCAGGACAGCTGGGGTCTACAGGGAGAACCTGATCTCGAAAGACCAAAAAAAAAAAAAAAAAAAAAAACCAAACCCAAAAACGAAGGCTTGGGATGCCAATGGACAATACAGAAGGCGAGACCCAGGGAGAGAGGACACGTGCTAAAGGTGCGTTGTCAAAGAGTCCGCAGCAACTAGAAGGAAAGTTTATTTGACAAGGGTAAAGATAATGAAGAATTAATTTGATCTTTCAAAAATTATATTGTCTCTTATTCTGTGTGTGGTGTGTGTGTTGTGCTCACTGCAAAGGGCTAAGTGGCCAAAGAGTGCGAGTGTGTGCAGTGCAAACATGTGTTAGGACACATGTGCTGTTATGAGGAAAAGCTCCTGAAAGGTCCAGGCCGCTCTGGGGTTGTCGTTCAATCAGAGTTGTTCTACCTTATTTTGGGGGGCAGGTCCCTCTCTGAATTGGAGCTCACCAGTTTGGCTAAGTAGGTTGGCCTTCAGCCCCCTCCCCACCCCCCACACCCCCACCAGGGTCCTTCATGTGGCTCCTCTGCCTAATCCGTGTACGGAAGATACAACCCTTGGCGCTTTAATTCATGGGTGGTTGGAATTTGAACTCAGCTCCTCATGCTTGCAAGAACAAGCACTTCTGTCAGAAGACTAAAGCTAATTTTCCCGCCCTCCCTTTTTCTTCCTCCCTTACTCTAAGACTTTTAATTAACTTCACTGAAGTGGAACAGTTAAGGAAGGTGTCATGTGAAACAGCACGAGACAGATAAAAATGCCTTCCATGTGTTTGTCGGGGAACTTCTTAACTTACACAGCAAATTCCCTATGTTTCCTTTCTACCTCCCTGGACTTTGGTCTGGAGGCTGAGTAGAGGCCACTGCATTCTGTTCATCCAGGTGTGGTCAGTGCAATTCATTACAATTGTACAGCCATTTGGTGCATAAGATCTATTTATGCTAATAGATTACCAGAACAAGATAAGAGATAGTTTGAGTGGGTCTGTTGTTCATACCTGGACCCATTAGACTTCTTAGACTTTCTTGCTCCAATTAAGCCAGAATGAGTGACTGACCTAATAAATGAAATAGAAATCAAAGACTCTCTGATAGATGACATCAGCTAGTATGATTCGCATAACTCTCCTTGACCAAAATTCCCCAAGCATTTGTACGCATATATTTTTTATATGTTTTGTGCCTTTTGTATTGAGACGGGTGGGTCTCTGTAGCCCCACCTGGCCGAACTCACCTTAGACCAGACTGGCCTGATCTCAAAGAAACCACCTGCCTCAGTCTCACAAATGTTGGATTAAAGCCAGAGACACCATGCCCAGCCATAGCAGGGCAATTAGAAGATGCATTTTCTTCATTATGCCAAAATTATGGCCTAGTCTGTAGCTGTGCATTTTTGACATACAACAAGAGGAAAATATTTATTTATTCACGCATTCATTTTAGGGTTTTTTTTTTGTTTGTATTTGTTTTTTTTTATTTTTTTTCTTGTTTGCTGACGTTTACTATAGAGCCAGGCTAGCCTGAAAGCTTGCCTTGGGTTAGACCTAGGCTGGCCTTAATCTCACAGGACAAGCCTTCTGATTTTTGTCCTCCCAAGGGCTGGATTAAAGGAGTGTGCCACTGTGCCTGGATTTCATTGTTTTTGTTTTTGTTGCTTTTATGGTTGTGTTGTTCTGTGTATTTGTCGAAGAGGTCTCCTTAGCCCAAACGGCACTAGAACTTACTATGTAAGCCAGGCTAGTCTTGAAGTTGATACAGTTGTCCTTGGGATTCCAAGCATACATGGACCAGAACAACATAAATATGTTAATTTTAAGGACACAAAAGTTGTTGGATGTAAAAATCACCAACATTGAAAGTACAGTAGAGCTACGTGTTCACCGGTTGAAGACTGACCCCATATGTGCTGCGGATCTCCTGAGATCACAATAGTCAGGTAGCTAGTAGGTTGCGCCATCTAGGACAGCATACTTGGATAATGAGCACACAGATGTAGTCCTTTGAGGGTCTTTCTTAGGATGCGTCTCCAGTATAAGACTAGAGGTATTAACTTTATTAGAAAGAGTCTTTGCTCCAAATGTCAAAGAAATACCCAGAAAGAGGTCAGATGTCTAAATGTTTTTAAAATTTAACAAATTAGTTTCTTTATTGTTGAAAAATGGCCAGAAAGTTTTTAATTAGTTTTTCTTTAGTGTTTTGGGTTGTTGTTTATTTTGTTGTTTTAATTTTTTGGCTTTTTTTGTTTGTAAGTTTTAGTTTAGTTAATTAGATTAATTTAAATTTTGTTTAGACAGGGTCGCTGCCCGCAATGCCCAGCTCGGCCTTAACCTCACTAAGAGCTGGGATTAACCTTGAACGTTTATTCGGTCTGCCCTTACCTCCCCAGGGACAGTATTTCAAGTGTGTACCACTATGTTCAGTTTATTGTGGTGGCAGCAATGGAACACCAGGCTTCACAGGGTCGAGGCAAGCACTCTGCCGCTAGCTGCGATCTCCAGCTGAGTAGTGAATTTTAAATGCTACAAGATTTTCCAGGTGAGGTTAGCACTGTGGTGGTTTTCAGATCAATAAAGGACTAGTGTCCCAGGGGCCTGCTTGGTCCAGGGCTTAGCGACTAGTTTTACTGTGGGATAACAAAAGAGGATTCCCAGAGCAAGATCTCAGCAAATAGAAAAAAAAAAAAAAATAGTGACTGTGGCCCAATTACTGAAAGGAAAGGCTTTGTAAAAATCAAAATCACAAAGCAGTGCTATTTAGAGAAAGTGTGAGCTCGGAAGCAAAACCAGAGAACCACAAAGGTAGCAGATCCCTTGTGAAGACCTAACCCTAGAAAGGTGACCTTGGGTGTGTGTTCAAACATGCCACATTCCCAGCTGCAGCCAGGCAGGGTTTTCTTCTGTATCACTGTCTTCCCCAGATGATGGGGAAACATGTGATTCCCTCTGGGCACAAGAGACCCATGGTAACAGCAACATCAAAGATGTGTCTAAGAAAGCTTGCTTCCATCCCAAGGAGTAAGGAACCCACAAAACAAAGGGGACTAAAGGAAACACTGCTGCCCAAAGCAAGCCGCTGTAGGAAGCAAGCACGGAGCCAGTTTCAATAGCATCAGACGTTTTGAGATGGATCCTAGATGTCGTGAATTTTTTGTTTTTTTTCTTAGAAATGATAGAATAGGATTTGTACGGAGTCCACGAAGTTGACCTGCCTGAGTTGATACTGCATTTAGGATGGAGAATTCATGATGAGCTGGTGAGGTAGGGCTGGGCAGCTCATCTTCCTTGCAAGGCTCTGCAGGAGATTAGATCCCCTGATGTGAGGTAGAGCTGACATTCTTTTTTTTTTTTTTTGTCTTTTTCGAGCAGGGTCTCCCTGTAGTCCCAGCTGCCCCTGGAACTCACTCCGGAACCAGGCTGGCCTTGAATCACAAAAATCCCTCTTAACCATGCTTCTCCCCAGAGTGCAGGGATTAAAGGCGTGCGCCAGCCAACGCCCAGCAGACTACATTTAAATCAAATAAAATGAAATATTTATGTAGCAATGAGAAAACTGATATATGCTCCAGAGGGCATAGGGTATAGTTCAGCTTTCTGCTTCATTATAGTTTATCTCATAGGTCTGTGCAATAGTTTTGTATGTTTTCTCTAATTTTGCACTTACAGTAATGGAATAGCTAAAGTTTCCTTATTATTCCTTTTCACATTGCATGAGAATCCCTGTAGTTTCCTCTCCAACAAATTGCGTGATGGTGTGTGTGTGTGTGTGTGTGTGTGTGTTTGTGTGTGTGGTGGGGTTTGTGTGTCTCGTGTGGCCTGTGTGTGTGTGTAAGACTGACTTAACTATAAATTCAGAAGCATTTTCCAAGAAATATACATCACTTGTAATATTCGCACTTGTCCTGGTGGCTTTTTCAGTTGTCAACTTGACCACATGGGAGAACGGAATCTCAGTTGGGGAATTTTTTGCTATAGATACGGCCTATGGCCATGTCTGTAAAGCTTTTCTTTTGGTTCAAAAATTTTTTTTTTTGTTTGTGGTTTTTGTTTTGGTTGTTTGGACAGGGTCTTCCCTAGTCTCAAAAAAAAAAAAAAAAAAAAAAACCCCAAAAAACGAAGGCATTGGATGCCAATGGAGAACTACAGAGCGGGACCCATGGAGGAGGCACTGTGCTAGGTGCTTGTCAGAGTCCTCAGCACATAGAAGGAAAGTTTATTTGACAAGGGTAAAGATAATGAAGATGAATTTGATCTTTCAAAAATTTATTTGTCCTCTTATTCTGTGTGTGTGTGTGTGTGTGCTCACGCACATATGCACATATGCATGTGTGCATGCAAACATGTGTGTACACATGTGCTTATGAAAGCTAAAGGTCAACCTCTGTTGTCTTCATCAGTTGTTCTTCACCTTATTTTGGGGGGCAGGTCCCTCTCTGAATTGGAGCTCACCAGTTTGGCTAAGTAGGTTGGCCTTCGAGCCCCCCTCCCCCACCCCCCAACCCCCGCCAGGGATCCTTCTGCCTCTGCCTAAGTGCTGGTACGGAAGATACACCCTTGGCAGCTTTAATTCCATGGGTGGTTGGGATTTGAACTCAGCTCCTCATGCTTGCAAGACAAGCACTTCTGTCAGAAGACTAAGCTATTTTCCCTGCCCTCCCTTTTTCCTCCCTTACTCTAAGACTTTTAATTAACTTCACTGAAGTGGAACAGTTAAGGAAGGTGTCATGTGAAACAGCACGAGACAGATAAAATTGCCTGTCCATGTGTTGTCGGGGACTTCTTAACTTACAGCAAATTCACACTATGTTCCTGTTCCCTCCCTGGACTTTGGTCTGGAGGCTGAGTAGAGGCCACTGCATTCTTTCATTCCAGGTGTGGTCAGTGCATTTCATTACAATTGTACAGCCATTTGTGCATAAGATCTATTTATGCTAATAGATTACCAGAATCAAGATAAGAGATAGTTGAGTGGGTTTTGTTCATACCTGGACCATTAGACTTCTTAGACTTTCTGGCTCCAATTAGCCAGAATGAGTGACTGACCTAATAAATGAAAGAGAAATCAAGACTCTCTGATAGATGACATCAGCTAGTATGATTCGCATAACTCTCCTTGACCAAAATTCCCCAAGCATTTTGACAGAATATTTTTGTTGCTTTTGTATTGAGACGGGGTCTCTCTGTAGCCCCACCTGGCCGAGAACTCACGCTGTAGACCAGACTGGCCTTGATCTCAAAGAAATCCACCTGCCTCAGTCTCCTAAATGTTGGGATTAAAAGCCAGAGACACCATGCCCAGCCATAGCAGGGCAATTAGAAGATGCATTTTCTTCATTATGCCAAAATTATGGCCTAGTCTGTAGCTGTGCATTTTTACATACAACAAGAGAAATATTTATTTATTCACTCATTCATTTAGGGTTTTTTGTTTTGTTTTGTTTTGTTTTTCTTTGTTCTGGTGAGACAAGGTCTTTCTATAGTCCAGGCTAGCCTAGAATTCTTGCTTTGTAGACTAGGCTGGCCTTAATCTCACAGAGAGCCTTCTGATTTTGCCTCCCAAGGGCTGGGATTAAAGGAGTGTGCCACTGTGCCTGGATTTCATTTGTTTTTGTTTTTGCTTTTTATTTGCTTGTGTGTTTTGTTTTGAAGCAGGTTCTAGTCCAGGCAACCTGGAACTTACTATGTAAGCCAGGCTAGTCTTGAAGTTGATACAGTTGTCCTTGGGATTCCAAGCATACATGACCATGAACAACTAAATATTTAATTTTAAGAGACACCAAAGTTGTTGGATGTAAAAATCACCAACATTGAAAGTACAGTAGAGCTACGTGTTCACCGGTTGAAGACTGACCCCATATGTGCTGCGGATCTCCTGAGATCACAATAGTCAGGTAGCTAGTAGGTTGCGCCATCTAGGACAGCATACTTGGATAATGAGCACACAGATGTAGTCCTTTGAGGGTCTTTCTTAGGATGCGTCTCCAGTATAAGACTAGAGGTATTAACTTTATTAGAAAGAGTCTTTGCTCCAAATGTCAAAGAAATACCCAGAAAGAGGTCAGATGTCTAAATGTTTTAAAATTAACAAATTAG